>LOEQ01002147.1:88213-101115 GCA_001685075.1 Bramus lutescens | reverse complement strand
CTATCAAAGGGCCAAGGCAGTTTCTTTATTAACCAATGAAAATAACACATGGACAGATGACCCTCCTACATCAGACCTCAAGTAATGTCAAGCATAGTTTATGGTCATTGACTTGCATTCAGTCTCAGGGCTGATCCTTGGGCCATAATGTACTCTCTCTGATTAACAATCTACTGGTTACTGTAGGAATCGACCATGAATGAGGAGGCCCTGGAGAGGTGACTGAAAAGAGACCTCAAGGTACCTGAGTGGTGCTATGAGGGAAAGAGCAGAAGAGGGAGGAGGAAAATGATAGCAGGGAAGGGAAAGGATGAACAGAAAGCAGAAGACAAGAGGGAGGAGAAGAAAAAGGGAATGTCTCAGTTCTCTATTGCTGTAACAAAACACCATGACCAATACAACCTACAAAAACCAAGTGTTTAATTGGGCTTACAGTTTCAGAGGGTTAGCATCCATGATGGCAGGGGAAAAAAATAGGCTTGGTGGCAGGAACAGCTGAGAGCTCACATCTTGATCTATATGCAAGAAGCAGAGAGCACATTGGGAATGACAGGAGTCAGAGAAATCTCACAGCCCGCCCACAGTGACACACATCTCTACTGCGGGACAATGGTCTTGTACCCTGTAAAGATTTGTCACTTGTATTGGTTTAATAAAACCCTGGTTGGCCAGTAGCCAGGCAAGAAGTATAGACAGGTGACCAAAATAGGAGAATTCTGAGAAGAGAAAAGGCTCAGTCTGTAGTTGTCACCCAGATGCAGAGGAAGCAAGATGAAAATGACTCACTAATAAAAGGTACCAAGCCACATGGCTAACACAGACAAGAATTATGGGTTAATTTAAGATGTAAGAGTTAGTTAATAAGAAGCCTGAGCTAATAGGCCAACAAGTTTATAATTAATGTAGGTCTCTATGTGTTTCTTTGGAACTGAATGGCTGCGGGACCAGCAGGGACAGAAACCTCTGTCAACACTCCTCTAACAAGGCCACACCTCTAATCTTTCCCAAACACTTCTACCATCTAGGGATCAAGCATTCAAGCGTATGATCCTATGGGGGCATTCATTCTCATTTGTACCATCACAGGAGGAACAGAGAGAAGGTGAGAAGTAAGTCAGTCTTTACTGAAAGGATTTTATAGATGCTGGACAAAAACCGTAGGCAGGATCAGAAAGATCATGCAAGACTAATGACCAAATTCAATTTTTGGAAGCCACAGCAGAAAGAATGAATCAGCTCTAGAAAGCTGTCTTCTGACTTCTGTACTCATATGGAACACACACATAGGTACAACACACACACACACACACACACACACACACACACACACACACAGAGGGGAGGTGTAAGGAACCCCTAGGCAAATGGCTCCTACTGGCATTGATCAGAGGGAAAGGAAGGGCATTCCCATTACAGCCCACCTACCATTTCTCAGAGCTGTTAAAGTTCCTTTCATTCTTATGGTACCCTGTGAAAGCTGTAGCATGGTCCCCATTCAACAGATGAGGAAATTTAAGTATAGAAAGGTTAAAATGTTTCTGTCCCTAAAAGTATCTATGATAACATAGCCCTGGCAATTTTTCTTCCCCATCTGTTTAGAACAATAGGTAGGAATACACACATTTCTACCCCATCTAGTAGGTATGTACCACCACACCCAACTTCATGCACCACGTTTCTGAAAAGGGAATTACCATCTATTAGGAATTTTATTTATTTCCAGTCCTTCAGCCAGTAAATGTGGAATCACAGATATAAACATTACCCTTGAAATCAGAGACATATCCACACATCTGGGCTGGGCCCGGAAAGGCAGGGTCTCCTAAGCATCATCCAGGCCCACACAGTATAACCCATGTGGACTCTGCATTATAGCTGATTTCCCAGCCTTTATCTGCGAGATTTAGGCAAAGGCTGCTGAATGAAGCTCAAGGAAGTCAGAGATTGCGGCTGCTTCTTGTAGACTGTGTAAGACCATCACAGCATCTACCTACTTGCTTCTTAAATTAAAAGAGGAGGAGGAAGAAGAGGATAAAGAGGAGAAGGAGAGGAGTAGGGAGAGGAGGAGGAAGCCTTGTTTACCACATTCACATTCAAACTGAAATGGAACAAGTGTTCTGAGCAACTGAAAAGACTAGGAGGGGTTGAGAGTTGGGGAAATTCTTCCAGCATCCTCCTCATGAGCACTGCATGAAGAGACAGGCACAAATATCCAAATAAAGAATTCTCACTGCATGCCCATGTGTGAGCAACAAGCAGACCCCGTAGGCTGTCTACTCACTAAAGCTGGTTCCCTCTCCATTTTCTCACCCTGCTCAGACTCCTTCTGCCTGTTGGCCTCAGCACAACATGCTACAGGTGTAAAAGCTAAGGACAGGAAAAGCCCAAGCTCTTCAGCAGCCAATGAGTCAGAGCAGGCAGCCTGCACCGCCAGGCCCTCTCTACCCTTCCAGGCCTCTGGTTCTCCAGCTTTTGATTCAGTTCAGATGTGTGACATGCTAACATGTAACTAGAGGAAGAACATTTCAGGAGGTCTGTCTTCCTGTCCTCTGCAGGATCTAGCCACGTGGGTGCTGTCTGAGGGCCCTCCCCATGCAACCTCTCTAGGTCCCATTTCCCAGAGGTACCTCCTCCCTCTCGAGATCTCCACAGGGACCAGGGATGTCCCCATTCTCCCTTACAGTTTCCTTGCCTCCTACCCCTTTCTTCTTTTATCCAATTCTTCTCAATCATTCCTGTTTTGAGTGTGCCATCTGTTTCCTGCTGGGACCCTGACTGATACCAGGAGGCAGTCCCATAAACAGATAATTATGGTATAATATAGAACAATAAAAGACAATATTGTTCTCAGCATTATAAGAATGCTGATGTCTGATTGCTAGAGGTGTATGTACTGGTACCAGGACTTACTATCTCTGTTAACCTCTTTAAGCTTCATTTTGTGCCTTTGAGAAACAAAGTTATGGGAGTTCTTACATAATAGTCTAAGGAGTGAAGAGAAAATTCACACAGGGTATCTGGCACCAAGATGGGGCCTGTATCGATACTAGCAAACACCCAGCAGGAAACCCTCATTAACTACGCAGTTTCTTCAGAGAGGGTGCCTTACACATGTCTGCCAAGTCACTGGAATGTCAGGGAAATTAGGCACATAGGACACAAAGAAAGAAATAATAGCAGAGGGCACTAGAACCCAGGACTGCACAGAGAAGATGATGCTAAGCTAGCTTCAGTAGAAAGTAGCTGGCTCTTGACTAGTTCACACTGTATGGTATTAACTACGTATACATATGCACAGCAGGGACAAGTACACAGGGGATCGAAATGCACATAAGATACCAGGTACTACACACAGGTTGAGCGTGAGGACAGCATAGGACCAAGGAGGAGGGATGAGAAGAGGCCAGAGGTTAGGCAGGGGCATTGAGAGAGGCCTTGAATATTGCTGCAAAGGAGCATGTCTCTATTCTAAAAGCCAGGGCAGCATTTAAATTGGCAGTGGGCACAAACAAGTTTGATGCTGAGATGGTTCAGCCCGGGCTCTCTGACCAGGGTACAGCATGAATACAATAAGCATGTCCTGCACATTCAATGATGAGCAGATTTATACCAGCAATTCTGCATATCAAGATCTGTCACCTTCCTGCTTCCACTTCCTTCCATCCTTCCAACACCCATGCCAACATGCATAAGGGCATGATCCAGACAACTCACTAGGCATAGAACTTTCCATGAGTCCTCATCCCTCATCATTAATAACTGATATGCTATAATAAGGGATATATATCTGGCTTCTGTCCCACATTCCTGTGTTAGATCTCATAAAACCTGTCAGATCCTGAGTGATGAGTGACTTTCATGCATTGGAAAAGTGAATCATTGGAGAGCCGAATTCTTTCACAGTGATCTCCAGGAGCTCTGAGGAGAAAGGGGGCTGAAGAGAGGCTCTCTTCACCAGCAGCCAACGGTTCAGTCCATCTTGCCTGTACCAGTCACTTTTTCACTGATGTGACCAAAATTTCTCCTGACAGACACAACCTAAGGCGGGAAGGGTTTATTTGTGCTTAGGGATTCAGAGGATTCAATCCATGGTCACATGGCTCTGTGTGCTCGGACAAAACATTATGACAGAGGACTCAGGTTTGGTTCCCAGGACCCAAAAAGGAGTCCATAACCATCTGTAACTCCAGTTCCAGGGGATCCAATGACCTCTTCTGATTTCTGCATGAAGCAGGCAACACACCATAGTTCACGGACATACATGCAGGTAAAACACTTAGTTAAGGTTTCTATTTCTGTGACCAAAACCTGGGGAGGAAAGGGTCTGTCTTTTAGGTTTCTATTGCTGTGAAGAGACACCATGACCACACAACTCTTATAAAGAAAACATTTAACTGAGGCGGTGGCTTAGAGTTTCAGAGGTTTAGACCATTGTCATCATGGTGGGGAGCATGGCAGCATGCACGAATGCAATGGACATGTTCTGCTGGAATGTTCAGCAGACGTGCTGGCTACATCTTGATCAGAAGGCAACACGAAGGGGACTGACACTGGGCAGTATCCTGAGCCTAGGAAACCTCAAAGCCCGCCCACACAGTGCCACACTTCCTCCAACAAGGCCATACCTACTCCCACAAAGAAACACCTCCTAATAGTGCCACTCCCTATAAGCTTATGGGGGCCAATTACTTTCCAATTATCACAGGCTTTATTTGGCTTACATTCCACGATGCAGTTCATCACTGAAGGAAGTCAAACAGGAACTCCAACAGGGATGGAATCTGGAGGCAGGAGTTGATGCAAAGGCCATGGAGGAGCATTGCTTACTGGCTTGCCAGAACTACTTTCCTACAGGCCTATCAGTGCATAGAGGACACTTCCATAATGGGCTGGGCCCTCCTACACCAATCACCAATTTAGAAAATGCCCTACAGGTTTGCCTACAGCTGGGTCTTATGGAGATCTTTTCTGGTGACTCTAGCTTGTGTGAAGTTGATATAAAACTATCCAGCACAACACTCAGATACATAAAGTAAAATAAATAAGTCTTCAAAACACTGACACATACCTGGGGGGGAGGGGAATTAGAATGAATGGCAGTGTGCCTGTTGGCTTTAGTAAATTGGAGAACTATCCAGGCAGTGGTGGCACAAGCCTTTAATCCAAGCACTAGGGAGGCAGAGGCAGGTGGATCTCTGAATCTGAACCCAGCCTGGTCTACAGAATGAGTTCCAGGACAGCCGGGGCAACACAGAGAAACCCTGTCTTGAAAAAACAAAGCAAAAAAGAAAGAAAGGAAGAAAGGAAGGAAGGAAAGAAGAAAAAGAAAAAAGGAAAAAATAAAATTGAAGAACTACCTGTTATTAAAAAATATAATTAATTTAAAACCCACAAAAAATCCTTCATATATTAGGGGTTAGGCATGGTTATTTTTAGAAAAAAAATAAAGGTTTAGCACCCATAAAACTCTATTGTATGTGGGGAACAGTGCCTTCCCGATTCCTGCTGAGAGACATGCCCTAAGCCTCATGACCTGGTTAATCCAAGAGGACTATGCTCTCCTGAGTGGCTCTGCCCCACTGACTCAACTTCTGACTCAACCATCCTCCTAGGTGTGTGCACAAGAAAGATGACACACCCCAAAGCTGGCACACTCAT
The DNA here is from genome assembly GCA_001685075.1 of Bramus lutescens. Lineage (NCBI taxonomy): Eukaryota > Metazoa > Chordata > Mammalia > Rodentia > Cricetidae > Bramus > Bramus lutescens. The sequence continues at coordinate 95,457 of LOEQ01002147.1, read as the reverse complement.
TGTCTCTGCTCTTTGTCCTTGGGCTTAGAGGTCCAGAGACCAAAGAAGACTAACTGAGGAATTTGTTATTATGCTCACTCCACCCCCATGCCCTAAACATTGGCAACCAGCCTGTGCACAGTAATATACTGGAGTGGATGGGCCCTCTTGTCTTCTACTAAACACCTGTTTATTGGACTCAAGGCTAGGACTGGGTCTGCCACGAAGCACAACCTGAGACAAGGCTCTGAGTACAAGCACATATTTGGGAGTTGATCCTGGTGAGGTAACAGGGATGTAAGACAAGGAGAGGAAGGAAGCCAGTCTTGGATGTATTAAGGAGCAAGGTACACAGACAGCAACCAGAGATCGCCCCACTGAAGGCCTTGGAAGAAGCCCTGAAGCACACCTCAGGGAAGGGCCTGGACAAGGAGACTGAGCACTTACTCACCACTGTAGTTCCTCTGAGCTAAAGACTACTCCCGGGCAGTCACCTCCAGATACCCTGACCTGCACCATGTGCAGTCTGAGGTCACCAAGAAGATCTCTCCGGGAGAGCAGCGGTGGAAGCCTTGGATACAAGGAACAATGTGGGCCCAGGTAGTCCAAGTCAGTACCTAGTACCCAAGGACTCTACCTACCAGATAAAGTACTGGGTCTCAAGGAGGAGTATAGGCCAGTCAAGAGGTAGATGTAACCAAGCAAGTGAAAAAAAGAAGAACTCAGGGGACCCCCCAGGATACTGCAGCGATGGCAGTCAGACTATGTCAGGCATGTAGTTCAAATCACAGAAGCCAAAGGAGGAAAGTCAAAAGAAACAGATGGGATTACTATTACTATTAATAGATTACTATTAGAAGCTAATACTAGGTCCTCTAACCACAAGGAACAAAATGGTATAACATCCGCATGTCATCAGTGGAACATGCCTGCATCTGTTTTGTCATGTCAACTCTTGGAAACTGATCAACTTTATATTCACATCTCAAGCTGGGACAGGCCACACTTCAAGTTCTTAACAGGCACCTTGTGGCATCCGGTGATGGTGTTGAAGCATCACAGAAGAAGACTCAAAAGCAGTGACCTAAAGCACTCAGAACAAAACCTAAGCCTCACATATGGTCAACCTCTGGCCTCACTTTCCAAGCCTTTGACTTTTGTGACATCATAGCCCTAGATTTTGCCACTTCTGGATCACACACACCTTGGGCATTTGCACATGCCATCCCAGGATAGCCTGCACCCAGATTTCTTCAGGTCTGACTCCACATGGTCCCTCCTTCCTGCCTATGCTCCTCCCTCAAAGAGAGAGATCTTTCCCTCTCTCTTTGCCCTGGCTTATTTTCTTAACTTACATACCATCAAAAATTATCTTGTTCTTCCATGTTATTTATTGATTTCCCTGTCTTTCTTGCTGGGCACTGAATCCCCAGCTTCTGCGGCAATGCCTGGCAAAATAGCCTGTGCTTTATAAATATTTGCTGAATAAATGAATAAACAAGCAACGGCTCTGGAGAACGCCGCTAAGAGGGCAGATCAGACCAACTCTGACAGCAGCACTATGATAGATTCTCATTGGTATTCCATCGCTGGTGCTACAGCCCAGAGGAGGGTTGCTCAAAAACGGAAAAGTGGTGACAACAAGGAAATGGGGCTGGAAGGAAGAAGAAGTGGCTACTTTAGCCAGAGAGAACCTCAGAGAGAAGCCAAATCTGGGAGGATACATGAGTGTGTACTAGGCAGGAGAAGGAAACGCATGTGCAAAGGCACAGAGCCAGGGAAGAACATGGTCAACCCACATCACCGGCTTCCTCTACCTACTAACCAATCCCCACAAAGCACTTGAAAGGTTCTTTATCCGTTGTTCTATATAGAAATGGCATTGCCCATTCAATCTGGTCCATCATCCATTTCTTTCCCAACCTGGTGGGCAGATTGCTCACTTCTCAGACCTCTCCTCTCATGGGCTCCACAAGCTGAGAGCAGATGCTCGTAGCCAGTGAAGCTTGAAATGCATCTCTATCCCACACCTTCTACAGGGGGAAAAAAAAAAGACACTCTTGTCAGCACACTGGAAATCAGGAGGCTGGGAACACCAGTCCATCAGGACCCAACATGGGGAACTGGTCTGCCTAAGAATGGAGCCAGCAGAACAGAGGGCAGAGCACGGACCTACTATGTGCCAGGCACAGCGGACGTGGTTGATATACAGCCATACGTGGGATTTATTATTAACCCCAGGCAAATCAATCAGAGCTTACAGGATAGTAGTTTGTTCTAGGTCACACAGCTCAAAGGGGGCTGGAGAATCTTCCTGATAGGCAGGTAGGTACCATAGCCAAAGGAGGAACCAGTATCCAATGACTCAAGTGGTATTCCTGCATCCAGGAGAATCTGAAGCCAGCATCTACCTGAGAGGCATCAGTGGCTACAGAAGAGTACCATCACCCATCCCTGCGAGGTAAAAGGACTCTCCCCAAAGCCCCTCAGCAGTTGGGTACCATAGGCAAAACTCCAGCTCTCCTGGCTACTCTCCAGACATATCTACTTCCCCTGCACACAGTTCGGAGAGGTATGTCACCTACCCTTTGTGACATGACCATGAATTCTCCTATTTGAACCCTGAGACAGGGAAGCCAGAGTCTTCTGGAGTTAAACCATGCTATTGGCATGACAAGCCAACACCTTATCCTTTGCTTACAGTCACAGGAAATTACAGCAGTTCAGGGGTGACAGCCTCCAACCAGACAGACATGGAGGTAAGATGGAATGACCTCAGGCCACCATCAAGGAAGGGCTTCTCTGATGAGGATAAACACTAAGGCTCCCCCCCTCTGCATGAGGCAGACCTGCTCTTAGCAAGCAGCAATGATAATTGCACAGATACAGTATCAAAGTTATCAGTGTTGCCATGGAATTTATGGCCTGTTGTAGACAAGCGCTTGTCATGCGTTATAATTCCTGTCTTCCAACTACTACTCAAAGAACCATGGTTCTTAGCAGAGGGAAACAGGCAGGACACACGAAGTTGGGCGTGAGTTACAGAGAGGGTGCCTCTTACTGTCTGGGGAAACCTGGGCAAGTCATGCCTCTCTGAGTGACTCCCCATGGCCTACACATCCATTCATTAAATACAATGACCAAGTGGCACTGGATCTGAACCTACTCATAGCATTAAGCAAGACAGATGATTCCCCCACCCTTCCAAGGGTCATAATGAAGTGAGACAGAGACACTAGGTGAATGGTGAGAACAAGATGGACCACATATGCATGTACACTTGGGGAGTTTACATGGTGCTTGATAGAGCCATGCAAAGCAAGGAGCACAGCCTCTAGGTGTTCTTGCTAACAGTCTGCATCCAAGAAGTCCCAGGAATGGAAAGAATAAACTTTAATAAACCAAGAGAACTCTGTTCTGGCTAAAGCATAGATAACCAAGAGGCTAGTGGTGGAGCTATAAAGAGGCACAGGCATGGAGGACAATGGAACAGAGTTTACTGTTCCCTGAGACATGGGAAGAACCTCCTTAGTGCTCAGTGCCTCAGTGCCTGCCCTGTATCCACAAGACTCTTGCCCCTTAGGGCTGCACCTTGTCAATCAGACTCCTGTCCACTCTCACCAACAGGGTACCAGACAGGAATGGGCAGAGACCTTCACCCACATTTTGGAGGAGATCAATGGTAAACAATGGGTCCAAATTCTGTCTTTGATCCTGTGCAATTAGTGGAACGAGACAGCTCCAGTAGGAATGGGTAGCAGCCATAGCCTCAGAGCCCACTCATGTGTGCACTGGAGCAGCTCTAGAGGGGAACGGAGCTGTCCTCTGCTGATGGGCGTGTGTCTGAGGTTATTCGAAGAGACAAGCAGGCCAGAGACTCCTGAACACATGCTGATGAAATTCTACCACCTGTGCTCCTGCCCGACTAGCACCCAGGACTTGCTCTTCTCATATATTCCCAGTTCCCCATAGGGGAAGTCATCCCTCCCCTATTGTTCCTATGCAGCTGACATTCAACCTCTCTCCCCCAGTTCTGAGAATGGTCAGGTGACACAGGCCTGTCCTATTAGAATATTCCACCATCTGGTTCATAGTGATTGAAACAAGGCTGGGCATGTGACCCATGGGAAACCAATCGAGAGAGTCTGGAAGAGCTCCTGGAAAGCAAAGCTCTCTGTCTTCCTGGATGGCTAGCCTGGTAGCTGGAAGGCAGGGACTTCTGGAATCAAGGCATCACCGTTTTGTGGTCTTGGGTACGCTGTGGTAACCTGTATGGACTGCGATCTCACTGGCAGAAGTAGGTTACAGGGGGTGGGCACATGAAAGTTATGCCTACCGCCGATTTCCAGTCTCCTGCTCTGCTCTGCTGCCTGGTCCACCGTGATGTGAACAGCCTCCATTACATGCTGTGTCTACCCTCCCTGCCATGATTTACCTAAATTCCTGAAACCATAAACCAGCCGGCTTCTACAGGGTGCCATGGGCACAGGGACACGAATGTAACCAATACGGTGATGAAGCAGAAGAGACTTGGCAGTGAAGCAGAGAGAGAAGAGAGGACAAACTTTGGAATCTAATGGCTGCCAGGACTAGCTTTCACCCTTAACTGTTGTGTGAACAAAGAAATCCCTTCATTGCGTCAACTGACCTGAGATGGTACGACAGTTAATCGGTTGGATTTGATATCAACTAGCAGACAAACCTCTGTCCATGTCTGGAAGTCTTCCAGGGAGACTTAACTGAGGAAGACCACCCCAATGGGCTGAGGTCTCAGACTGAACGAAAAGGAGAAAGCGAGAGGAGCACTAGAATCACCGCCCTCCACTTGCCTGCAGTTGTCACCGCGTCACAAGCTGCCTCAGATTCTTGCTACCACGCTTTCCACACCACAAAGCAAAAGAAACCCTTCTGTCCTTGCATCGCTCTTGTCAGGTTTTGCCACAGTAAAGAGAAAAGCAAATAATACAGCCAGGTTTCTGTCCCCAGAACTAAAACTGCTGACACACACAGGCAACACGCTCCCTCACAACTAAGTTTGTCACTCTGTACACCTCAACTGGGTCACTCCATCCTACAAATGGGGTGGGACATGTGGAAATTCAGACAGCAGTCTTGGCAACATACTTGGGAACACCAAGCTGAGACCTGTGCCTGGAGTCTGGCAGACCCACTCATCACTGCATTGAAGAACACTCCATTCCCGCTGCCTGGAAGGTTCAAACTTAGCTCAAAGCCAGCTCACCTCCGCCATGAGTGGCAGTTCCAGAGCCTAACAGTTAATTATTGTGCTGCTAATGAAAAGGAGAAGCAGTGAGCTGTGCCCAGCTCACCGCAGCCAGAGCCGTGCTAATGGCCCATCTGCAGTTCCTTTGTAAACCTTAAAACCTTCCAGTTCAGAAGTTCTGTGGCTTCACCAAAACACTCACTCTCCATTATGGCTTGGCAAGCACCTTTTGATTCTGGAGGTGTTAACAATTCTCAGGAAAGCCCATATACTTGTTTATCGGGACCATAGAATCCTTTCAGAAGGACACAGTATAATTAGTTTGTTTTCATAAACAACAACAACAACAAATTCCCTATTCAAATTTGTACAACGCACTGATCGACTTTAATATGGAATGGCTGTCTAAGACCGCTATTTCCTTTTGAGGTATCTTAGAACAAGTTCTCATTCATTGGATGATCACAAGGACAACTGTGAAAACATAGACCAAGGTCCATTAAAAAAAAACCCAAGTTCCATCTAGTTGTCAGTCACTCGGATAATACATATGAGTATTGTCTCACCTGTGACGGGGTCTACAAAGAACAGGTCTGCATCTGGCACTTTCTGCTCACGCTCAGCTGTGCAGGGGTTGTGTCTATTCTAGCAAGTACTATAAGCAGCCACCATGGATGGTCAGACATATCCAGAGAAAATGCAGATTGCTAGGGGGAAAGCCTCAGGGAGGGAGCTGGGGAGCTGGACCAGCTGGTAAACTTACTGTGCACGCCTGAGGACATGAGTTCAAATCCCCGGCACTCATATAAAAAGCTGGGTGCCCATCTACCGGTGCTGAGGCGACAGAGACAAGAGGCTCTCTAGACTTCACTGGCCAGCGAGGCTGACTAAATTGATGAGCTCGAGGTTCAGTGAGAGACCCTGTCTCAGAAAAGAAGGTGGAAAGTGATTGAAGAAGACACTCGACACGTCCTCTGGCCTCCACATGTACATGTACAAACATATATGTGAACACACACATTTAATATAAGAGGGAAGTAAAGGAAATAGAGAGGGAGCAGCCACAGAAAAGACAGGCCAAATAGCTATCTGAGGACTTTCACTTTGCCTGAGATGTGGGCATCTGAATGCCGGGATCACAGTGCCAAGAGGTACAGAGAAAAGGGCCTGGTGGGCAGAGAAAACGACATGAAACAGAACCCAGAGACAGGGCGCCACTTGTGAGAAACACAGAGGAGGCCAGTGGGCATGATTAGAAGCAGGGTAGAGGTCAGGGTACAGGCAGCAGGGGCAGAGAGAGTCTCTAAACAATGGGCAAGAGGTTCTATAGCCATGGACATAACATGCAGCACAGCACAATTCAATGACATGCGGAAATAGGAAGAGCCAGCCATAGTGGACATGAGATCAGAGCATTCCTTACCTGAAATGCCCGGGGCCAGATTTGCTTGAGTTGTCAAATTTTCTTGATTTTGTTATTTGCATATACATAAGGAAGTATCTTGGGGATAGACTCAAATCTAAACACGAAATTCTTTTATGTTTCAACAACACTTCATAAACACAGCCAGAAGGTAATTTCAAATATTCTTTATACCTGCATAAAATGAGATCCCAAGGTGCGGAATTTTCCACTTGTGGCATCATATTCGAGGCCCAAAGAGTTTCTGATTTTGAAGTATTTTAGATTTCAGATGTTTGGAATGGGATGCTCAACGTACATCGAGTTTGAGGGCCTGTTAAGAGTTAATATGGCACTTGGGCTATCAAGGCTTGAACTTGGAGATAGAATGTGGAAGTCACCACGCTACAGACAACTTCAAAAGCATACTGGGATTGGCTGGAACAAGGTGCATTGAGAAAGAAAATACAGTGACCAGAGGACATCCAGGTGGTGTGAGCTGTGGAAACTCAAACACAAAAGATTTCAGGGTGAAGGAGGAGCAGCTGGGTCAAGCGTTTCTTGGAAGCTGAGCTTGTAGTAATCAGGGGAAGCGGGCCCTGCTTTTCGTCCAGCCCAGCTCCCGCACGGCTAGCTTAT
>LOEQ01002147.1:74342-88116 GCA_001685075.1 Bramus lutescens | reverse complement strand
GCAGTTTCTTTATTAACCAATGAAAGTAACACATAGACAGATGACCCTCCTACATCATGAGCTGGCTTGACGATGAATTCCAAAGCCCAGGCATTCCAGTCAGGTGAAAGCCACAGGAGGCATAAGGCTTGCCTTCAAAGGGCTTTCCTAAGGCCTAGGATAGAAAGAAATGCAGCCTCCAGGGCCAACTGCCCTCAACAGAGTTCCTACTTATGCCACCCACTAGCACGGCGTTCTTAAACAGTTTTCCAGACCTCCAAGGACTTCAACGTGCCCAGATAACGATTCTGTCTTCTCACAAGGTTGCTGTCTGGTTGAAAGTTAATCAGCAGCAAGTGCTTAGAACAGAGAGAGCAAAGTTGGCTCACGTTAAGGACACAGGGTTATCTCCTACTGGGCTTTTGTTATTCTAAGGCATGCCAAGAAACAAGCACAAACTTCACGCGGATTGTCTTAGGTGAGGGACAGTGCTACATCCAATTTATAGATGAGGAAAAGTACCTAGGACCAGAGTAAGGTCTCAGGTGGACCCAGCGTTCACAGCCAGGTCAAACACTGTGTGCTCTTAATTAATGCTATGAAATCCCACTTTTTGATGCCGAGATGTCTGGTTAAGGTCCTGTGTAAGGAAACTGGCTGACTAATTCATTAATTGTGCTCCACCTTGCCTTCCACAGGTAATCATTGCTTTTATGTTAGTGTTGGTGTGTCTGACAGGGATGGATATGTAGTGTGTCCTAAGGTCTTTTTGCTGTTGTGTAAACATCAAATTCACACAAACCTAGATGGTATGGGTCAGTAACCACTGGACTTGGCCTTTGGGAGGAGTCAAGAGGCACAGTAAGCATGGAATGAGTAAGCCCTGCTGCAGTCAGAACACTCAAGGCTCCTGGGTGGCAGAATGTTTTGTTGTTGTTGTTAATAGTAGCATACTCTAAAATAACAAGGAAGAGTATAATAAATACATAGACACATAGTGCAATCTTCATTATCACTGTCTAGTATGATGCATATCATGTGCTCTTTTACATAATAGGCTATGCAGCGGGACTGCTTGCAACATCACCACCCACACATGCACAGTACAATGATAGCATGTGACAATAGTAAGAGTCCTGTTCTTACAGGACCACCGTTCTGTATCTGTACGGTTGCTCAGAACATTGCTAGGCAATATATGACTATAGCTAGTGGAAAAGCAAATTTTATTTTGCATTTCACAAGAAGATACAAATGTTGAGGAACATGATACGAGGGGGCACTTCTTAGATGCAGTTGTATCAGGATCACACAGAATGGTTAAATGCAGACTCCTGGCTCCATTCCAAACTGAAGGAACCAGATTGCTAGAGAGAAGGCACAAGGAAGCTTAGGGACTAGCTTCCTAGGTGGTTCGAGGTCCACTCAAGTGTAAGAAGAGGTAGATGATGTCTGCTCCTGTAGGTTCCAACACAGCAGCCATTTAAATTAAACTCATTTGAATTTAAATGTGAATTCATTAAAATTAAACAGACATTAAAAAGGCAGTTTCTCCATCCACTAGATGCCTCTTAAGGACTCAGGGCTAGCAGATGCGACAGGCAAACATAGTCTATTGTCATAGGAAACGCTGGGAAGTCCCTTCAGCCTAAGCATTCTGGGACTCTGAAGTCAGTAAAAAATAAGGACACAAAACATTTGCTGCTATCTTTTTTTGTCTGCATTCAAGGCATAAGCATCTATAAATTATTAGCCCACTAGGATATATTATCAGCCCTATTATATTGGCTTGAAATGATCTATTTGCATATTTATTTCCCCCAACACTCCCTGAATGTCTTGAAGGCAGGAAGCATACAACAATTACTTAGGTCTGTTATTCTCTATGCCTAGGGCTTCGATAAAAGCCCAGAATTGCTTAATTGGCCTAGACAACATAAGAGAAATGTGAAGCTTCCCATGCTTTGTTCTGACTGAAAGTCTCCACACCTATGAGAATGGCTACTACGGTGAAAGCAGAAAATTACAGTAGCGGCAAAGAAGACCAGGAACCCTTGCCTGCGCTGGTGGAAATGTAATTGGTGTAGTTGCTATGGAAAGCAGTTTAGGGGTTCCTTAAGACAATTAACACAGAATTACCATACAGCCCAGCAATTCCACTTCAGTGTATACACCCAAAAGAATTACAGAGACTTCAACAGATATTTATACATGCAGATTCACAGCAAAATTACTCATAATGGGTGCAAACAAATCACTGTCCATGAGTGAATGAATGGTGGATAAAGAAAAGGTAGCAACATCACACACACACACAGTGTGTGTGTGTGTGTGTGTGTGTGTGTGTGTGTGTGTTATTCAGCCTGAAAAGGGAATTCTGACCATGTTGCAATACTAATGAGCCTTGAAAACACTGTTTTAAGTGAAATTGGTCACGAAAGAGCAAATACTGTATAATTCTGTTTATATAAGCTACCCTGAATGCCCAGATTTACGGACAGAAAGCAGACTGAAAGTTGCCACATGCTGGGGGCAGAGGAATGTGGAGCTAGTATCTGATGGAAACGGAGTTGCCAAGGTTGGAAGACTTTGCCTGTCTGCTCGCTTTTAATTGCTTTGCCACCAAACCCAGGGCCTAGCACGTGCCAGGAAAGTGCTTTCCCACTGAACCACACCCGAGCCTCAGAAGTTCAGTTTTGCAAACTACAAACATTCTGGAAACGGGGTGTGGTGATGGTTACACAACAGTGTGATTGTACTTACTACTATAGAACTATGCATTTAAAAACAAGTGATAATTTCACTATGTATATTTTACTGCAATTTAAATATTCTAGTAAGAATTTTTTTAAAGCATTCACCAGTACCAACCAGAAGAAATATGTCAGTGTCACAGCTTTGAGATGTGGAAGAATTCTGGTTCCACACCTGTCCTGTCATTCCTTAGGGAGGTACTGGGACAGGAATGCCAAGATGAGACATGGAAGTGTGGTAATAGTCCTAGTCTGTCATTTTCTCCACTCCTTTGCCTCTTGTAGTCTTCCCCAGTGACACTCAACTTAGCTGATCACCAAGACCCCCTCTCCAGAAAGGTCTCACATGGTGGGAGGGTCCCCGCTTATATGTCTGAAGGTCAGGTCAAGGTTATCTGTGTTTTCCCAAGGCCACGCAGGAGGATCCCAAGTTGGCAACCCCAACCCACAGGACTTGCATTCCGCTTCCTGTGGCTACCTGGCTCATCTTCCACCTGGCTTTTCAGGGCCATGCAACACTTGCTGAGTGACAAAAAGCAAGTCCCTTTAAATAAGATGTTGAAGGAGGGACAAATGTGTTCACCTGTATAATTAATTCCAATTTTTCCTGTGAAGAGTGTGCCACGGTTTAGACCAGATGATCCATACTAACCATTCGCATTTAGTGAGCACCAAATAGCCAGGTGCTGTACATACCCTTCATAGGCTATTTCCCATTTAATTCTCAGAGCAGACCTATGAATGAGGACAGGACAGACTGCTATTGTCCCGCTCTACCTGATGATGGAGGAAGAACCCAAGATGCAAAGGAACTAAGTCACATCCCTCAGAACAAAACTTATTTTTACATGATAGGCAGACGACATAATTATCCTCATAACTTTAGAAAGCGACCATCATCTTTCCAATGCTACCTTATCTTTGGCTGTTTCAGCTCCATTTGCTTTTTATCACTTGAACTCACTGCTCACTGCAGGGCAGACTTTCGTCTCGTTTGTAACCGTATCCCATTCTCAATGCTGCTGCCTCCCTCAGACATTTCTGTGAGAGGCAGCTCTCCGTGTTTGTAAAACACATGGTGACGGTCTGTCTTGACTGTCAACTTGCTATGATTTCAAATCAGTAGGAGATACACTTCTGGGTGTGTCTGGGAGGGAGTTTCCAGATGGGGTTAAGTGAGGAGGAAAGACCTCTCCTATCTAGGGGCTTCAAAGCATCTGTGGGCTGAGATCCTGGACTGAACAAAAGGAGAAAGGGAACTGAACACCTGCCTTCATCTCTGCTTCCTGACTGCTGAGCAATGGGTCTCGCACCCATTGCCCTGTCTCCCCATAGTGATGGACAGCGCCCTTGAATGGTGAGTCAAAACAAACCCTCCCTGCTTGAAGGGATTTTGTCACATCAACAAGAAAAATAACCAATACACACGCCTGAGGGAAGTGATCATCAAAGGCTTTGAGGATGCACAGTCTTACACAGTGAACTTGGGCCTTTGCTATGGGAAATGTGCGGCGGCATGAGCCAGGCAGATGCCTCTTCCTGGAGGAATACTATGCCCTGGCGTACCCCAGCACAGGCATCCTGTGCTTACTATAAGCCAGGTAATCCTGCCAACATTATTTGGTTCTGGCTGTCCTCACAAGGAGCCCCTCGCATCAGGAGCACTTAAGATGCCCAGGGCAGACCGGCAAGGAAATGTATGCAGGCCACACAACTGGCCTACACTGTCAGTGGGGAATTGCCTCCTTGTCCAGGTCTTTCCCCTGAACTCAATCACTTCACCTTCCAGCCCAGAAAGCAAACAGCACTGGTGACAGCTGCAAGAAGGAGCCCTCTTACCAACGGGGAATCCCACAGGAACTTCCCACATGGGAGCAGCCACCAGTTGAGTTTCTTAGCTAGAAATAGGAAACACTTGAATTCAAGCAACCTAAGGCACCACCTTCCAGACGTGTGCCCTTTACCTTCAAAGATAACACTGAAAGAGGGTAAGGTGGTAAGCCAGACTCAGGGCCTTAGGAAGCATGATGGTCTATGTTTGCAATGTGCTGCAATGCCCGTAAAAGATATGCAAATCTCAACTATGAGCACTCATGAATATGGTCATTCATTGGAAAACAGGATCTGTAAGCTGGTTGTGTTGGCATTCACCTGTAATCCTAGCACCTGGGAGGGACAACCAGGATGACCAGGAGTTCGAGGCCAAACTTCAGCTCCATAACAAGTTCAGGGGCTGCCTGGGCTAATGAGATAACATGTTAAAAACAAACAAACAGGATCTTTTTAGGTATAATCATTTAGGTGAGGTCACAGGGAGGTAGGACAGACCCTAAATCTAGTATGACTGGAGTTCTTACAGGAAAGGAGAAAGAAAACACACACTGCAGAAACAGATAGCTTGATTGTCAGCCCAGAAGCAAAGCTGGGGGTGAGGTGAGGAGGGCAAGTCCCTGTAGGCTCGGAGAGTGTGGCCTGCTGATACCTGGCTCTAAACCTCTCCTCTCCTGAAAGGTGGGACAAGACCCCTGCTGGGTTAAACCTGCAGGCTACAGCAGCCTCAGGGAGTTCACACCATGCTCTCCTATGAGTTCCAACAAATGGGATGTATGTGTCTACCATCTTGGTATTCCAAAAGCTGGTGCAATTCCTGCCACTTCATAGCGGGTCTCAGGAAGTGCTTGAGTGAGAGAGTGTGTTGAGTAAGCTGGTGAGAAAAATGAAGTACAAAGTACTTTATTCGTTTCTTAGTATTTTATTTAAGTACTTTCTATTTGAGAAGAAAATTCTTTTTAAATTTATTATTTTTTTCAGTTCTATGTGCATTTATGTATTTTGCCACTTTGTCTGCACGTATGTCACTGTGAGGGTATTAGATGCCCTGGAACTGGAGTTATGGACAGTTGTGAGCTGCCACATAGGTGTTATGGGAATTGGGCCTGAGTCCTATGGAAAAGCAGTCAGTGCTCTTAACCACTGAACCACCTCTCCAGTCCTGAAGTACTTTCAAAAGGAAACTAGGAGGTGGCTCAGGTGCACAGCACTTGCCAAGTATGTGTAAGGCCCCTGGTTCTATCCTTAGCACTGGGAAGAATCAAAACAAGAGCCCAAGAGGTAGAATCATATCTATGCTACGAAGACCCTTGAGAAAACAGGGCTCAGTATATTTTACAGACACACACACACACAAATGCACATATACACACACATACACATGCACACACATACATACACACATTCATACACATACACACATATACACACGAACACATACACATTCATAAACATACACACACATATACACACACGTGTGTGCGTATAGAACATGGAACACTTTGCTGTGGGAGGAAGAGGACCATTGTGAAGAGGGAAGACGAGGAATAAGAAAGGGGAAATAATAGTTGGGTATGGACAAAAGCAAGATACAAGGACATCTGTATATGAAAATATCATGATGAAACCAATCATTATACACATTAACAAAAAATGTTAATTTTAAAAATGAGCAAAAAAAGCTAATGTAGGCATCTGTATACAGCTTTTAAAACAACAGCGTAAGTGGTGTTCACAGAGGCCACCAGAGCGTCTCACTCACTTCCAGGGTTCTACACAGGACCCAGCATGCTACAGCAAAGGAAGGGAGGAAGGGAAGAAAGGAGGAAGGGAGGGAGGAAGGGAGGGAGGAAGGGAGGGAGGGAAGGAGGGGCAGGATAATACTTTCCAGATTCTCGGTTTGGAGAGAATCTTCTAGCTTGAACCTTTGTAACTGAGGAACAGCCAGAGATGGAAAGTGGCGGCAGGAATTTTAGGCTATTTCAATGATATCAAAAGGCCTTTCACAATGGAGCTTAAAAACTGTTTTTCTATCATGCATTTCTTTTTCTTTCACACTCAGACCCCTAAGGCACCCTGACCCTTTTGGCTATGTTAGAAATGCAGAGTTGAGAGGTTAGGCTTGTGTGTTTGCCTTCTGGGACACGTTTCCTGTCCATGTGCAGCACACATTCCTGACCCCTGCCCTGTGGCCAAAAAGGGACATCAGCTGGATGTAGGGGAATTCAATTTGGGCTAACAGCTGGCAGCAAGATAATGACGGAGTTTGCCTTGACATTTGGACAGCAGAGGATTTTTCCCAGGGCTTGGCTTCGGAGGGCTGCAGGCTCAAGTTAGATCATTTGTACACATGGAGAAAAACCCTGAAAACAATACCAGCTAGTTTAGGAACCCAACATAGCTGCCACGGGCTGTTTCCCTGCCTTGCTGGTGTCATGCATGGTGTCAAAAAGAAGTGGTCCTTGTTCATTTCCTACCACACTTGAGTGCATGGCACCTGCCCTGCTGTGGATTCCGATCTCAGTCATTGGCTCACTCATCCGTGCTGTCTTGAGTGTGGGAAGTCTCCACTCCTTCCTTTGTCCTCCACTGAATTCTCAGCTTCTGTGTGGCCTGCTGCTTAGAGTGCCAGGCAGCTCGTAACTGTGACAGTGACAGTCAAGACAAGAAAAGTTGGCCCCTTCTTAGTAGTTGTTGGCAGAGGTGGCGAACACTGCTTTATATGGCTGTACGTGCGCCACACGTAGCTGGATCGCCCACTAATGTGGTAGGTTTCCCCATCAATCACTCAGCAGAGTGGTTAGACTGGCTTCCTGGGGACCATTCTGAGGCCCCAGGGCATTCCACACTGAACCTATTCTAAGAGCCCTATGGTGTTCACCTCTTCAAGACAGAGCTCCATAAGACAGCTGTACCATCTGCATGGACCCTGCATTCCAGTCTCCAACATCTACCACCTAAGAAATGGGCAATGGATTATTATTCCTTCAGTGAAAGAATAAAGGAACTGAGAGATAGAAATACAGCTCTTTAGATTACAGTTAAGAACACAGGCTTTGCAATCAGCTGGGTGTGATACCACTCCTGTTCTACCATTTGCCAGCTACAGCACATGCATGCATGTGTGTGTGTGTGTGTGTGTGTGTGTGTGTGCGCGCGCGTGCGCGCAGGTGTTGGGACTCTTCCTCAATCCCTCTCCACTGAATTTTTGAGGCAAGTCCCTCTCTGAACCTAGAACTCATTGATTTAGGTAGACTGTCTGGCCAGTAAATCATGGGATCGTTTTGTCTTTGCCTCCTGAGCACTGGGGTTAGATATGTGCCACCATTCTTGGCTATTTTTTTCAAGGCTTCAAGGGCTTGAACTCAGGTCCTCACACACTTTACCACCTAAAACATCTCCCTAGCCCTAAAGGACATGTTTTTGTTTTTTGAAGTATAAGATAAACACACAGAACAGCGCGGTGGTGGAGCATGCTTTTAATCCCAGCACTCGGAAGGCAGAGGCAGGTGGATCTCTGGGAGTTAGAGGTCAGCCTGGTCTACAAGAGCTAATTCCAGGACAGGCTCCAAAGCTACACAGAGAAACCTTATCTCAAATAAACCAATGAATAATAATTAAAAAAAATAAACACACATAACCCGCTATGTCTTAAGCGGCACATTTTACACACAGAGAAGCCAGCACCTGCATCAGGAAGGAGATCAGTAGAACCTCAGATGCCAGTCATATCTGCTCCCTTTTAGCTACTTTCAGACTCATCTTCCTAATGGAGGGAAGTACAGAGACTCAAAGGCAGGGAGCACAGTGCTAGCCAGAGCCAGTGAATACCAGGTACTAAAAGTAGCCCTGCATCAGGAAGTAGGAGGCACGGTGGGAGGAGTCACACAGCACTGGAAGCTTTGGAATTAGAGAGGCTGTGGGAATGGGAGCAAGTAGAAGCAGTAGACAACCGCAGAACAGTACAACAGCAGCGGCAGCAGAAGCAATAGCAGCGTTAACAGAGGAGAGGCAGAAGGCAGGCACTGGTGGTGGAGAAAGCAATGGAGTCGTAAGCCGCCTTCAAGGTAAAAGCTGAGGCGGCAATTGTGGTGCGCCGGGCACTGGGGCAAGAGCTCCGCCTTGGCTCATCCACTGCTCACAAGAACACTTAGCGGAGCTACATAGACCGGGTTTTCACAGGTGAAAATCCCGAGGCTCGGAAAGGTTAGATTTTCAAGGTCACCTGACTAGTGTCCAGCAATTAGAACTCCAGCATGCTGGCTAAAAAGCTTATTTTCTCAACCGCAGTCATTCAGCAAGTAGTACTATGCCTAAAGAAGATGGTAAGCATTTTCTCACTAAATAAAGATATTTTAACTAAGTCTTTTTTGTTGTTGTTGTTGCAACTAAGTATAGCCAGAGGATTAAATTTCGGCAACAAGATATACACTGAAGTACTACATACCTTGCCTTTCTTGCCCTTTTTTTTTTTTTTAAATTCTGGTAAATATAATGGCCAGGAAAAAGAGCAGCCAGCATGGGAGAATAAGAGAGCCTTGGGAAGAGAAAGCCACATGGCAGAGAAACAAGAGAAATGGCCTGAGACCTTACAGACTACTGCAGCACCTCCCCAGCATCTGTGTTGGAACTTTCAGAGAAGAAAATACATACACACTATCTGTATTTTTCCATGTGTGTGTGTAGTGTGTATATGTACATGAGTGTGTACATGTATGGGCAAGTTCCTCTGTCTGTGTGTGTGTGTATGTGTGTGTGTGTGTGAGAGAGAGAGAGAGAGAGATTGATTTAATGAGAGAGAGAGATATTGATTTAATGAGAGAGAGAGAGAGAGAGAGAGAGAGAGAGAGAGAGATTTAATGTCAGGAATCCTTCTTCAAGCCTTATTCATTAAGAGTGTTTCTTAGTTGAACCAAACTCACCAAGAGGTTAGTCTTGGTGATCAGCTTACTCCAAGGATCCTGTCTCCATCTTCCAAGGCTGGAATTACCAGCAGGGTACCACAAGGGCCTAGCAGTCACCTGGCTTCTAGGATCTGAATTCCAATCCTGAGGCTTGCACTACAAGTGCTTTAATTGCGGAGTCAACTCCCATGTCCTACTTCCTACATTTTTAAAGTCAACGGCCTTAGGTTTTATGTCATTCATAGCAAAACCTAATTCCAATAATGCCATGTGTTCTAACAATTACAGTACAATGCATATGCCCTAAAAAGATACCTACAAAAATCAATGCCACTTTGTATGGCACTCCTGACCTCAAAAACAAAACACAATAAAACATAGCAGGATTTGAAAAATCTTGTAATAGACAACCTATGAAAGCAGACATCTACAGCCTTGTTTCCTTGGAAACAGCTTCTTGTCACCTCCTGTCTGGGTCACATCAAAAGCCTCAGTTTTGATTCCCCCTCTCATTTCTCCCACCCATCCATTCAGCATGTGTGCATGCGTGCAAGTATGTGTGCACATGTGTCTAAGTGTGCACGGGTGCTGGAGACCTGTACTCGGGTCCTCATGCTTTCATAGCAAGCATTTCACTGAGTCCAGCTCCCTAGCTGTTCAGAAAACGTTTGCTTATCCAACCATCCTTAAAATTTATTTTCAGACTGATAAATGAAATGATGACTGCATTCTGTGTACCTACCCTATCACTCGAATGCATGACTTCTAACCTGTGCCAAAAAATCCGAAACATAAATATTTATCACCCCTCCCCTTTCCGAGATAAGGAGCAGAAGTAAGAGATAAGGTCAATGTCTCAACAGAGAGCACACGACTCGGAAGCAGGGCCAGGAATCAGCCACTCCCTCACACACTAGCGAGCACGCATCACACCACACGGATTTCCAGGCAACACCAGCAGCAGCAAATCAACCTGTGTGGTCAGCCTTCGTGATTTTGCAGTTTTCTTGGGGCTCTTCTTGAGCAGTCAGGTTTCTAATTGACCCCTGAAGTTGAACTTCTCAGCCTCTCCCTTATCTGCCCCAATTCTAGGACTCAGTAGTCTCAGCTGCCGAATGGGGGTAAACCTACTTTCACAAAGGGATGAAATAGAAGATGTGGGGGATACATGGAGGCCCCAGGGCTGGAGAAAATGACTTCAGATCCAGCTAGGAGGGGAGTTATTTACCAATGCAGTCATTCCTACGCAGCAGCTCAGATGGGTGGACAGGATGCAACTATCTCCAATGAACTTCCCCTGACTAAAGCAGCACCTGCTGTAATTCCTGACCACTTCCTGATACATCCCTTTCCATCTCACCCTGCCTCACCCTGTGCATTTCCTTAGGATTAAACCAAACAGGTAATGAATGTGATAGTAAACCGTGCGAAGGGGTTGGGATGGAGTTCATTTGGTAGAGTGCTGGCCTAGCGTGTATACAGCCCTGGTCCCATCCCCTGCACCACATAAACCAGATGTGGCAATGCACACCTGTAATCCCAACACTGAGGAGTCAGAGAATGAAGACCAGAAGTTCAAGGTCATGCTCAGCTACTCGGTATAGTCAAAACCAGTCTGGGGCAGCGTGAGATCTTGTCTCAACAAGAAAAGACAGTCAAGATGGTAAGAGTATTTGCCACTGAGTCTGAGACTCTAAGTTGGATCCCATGAACCTGCGTGGCAGAAGAGAGAAAACCAACTCCCGAAACTTGTTCTATGACTTCCACATGTATGCTATAAAACATGCATGCGCAAATAAATAAATGTGAAACAAAAAGGGGGGGATTTCGGAGGTCCCTTATGCTACAAACACTGAAAAAGCAGTAGGCATGTTTGCAGTACGCTGTTTCTAACCCACCCTGCCAGTGTTACTGCCGCTGAACCCCCAAAACATCAACACGTTTCCCAGACATGGCGGGCCAGGGACCACTCACCGATTCCATAGTGAATCTCTGGAGGAAAAACTGGAGAGCCGGGAGGCTGAAGATCTCATGTCTCAGCCGTCACATCCGAAAACGACCTGAAGAGTGTGGAGAGAAAAGGTGACACTGTCAGCTGGGGGCTGGGCAAGTACTCAACCAATAGAGGCTGGGCGCTCATTAGCAGTGCTTCGGCTCCCTAGGGTGGCCAGTCTACGTGTGAGGGTGGACAGCTAGCACGTGTCACTCCCCACAGTGGGGTTGACACCTCCGTCGGAGCAGCTCTGTGCAAGACTGTTCAGGAACCTTCTTGCCTTCTATTTCTGGCTCAGCCTTGGAGAGCAATTTACAAGTCATTAACTTCTCTAGGCCCAGGCTCCTTAAACATGAACTAATGATGTGTGGCAGGTATGATGGACGGACAGACAGACAGACAGACACGTGCAGCTGTGTACTTACTGGAAAGCTGAGGAACCTGTCTCAGAAAGAAAGTAGATGGAGATGAACCCACATATTTCAGGACAGCCCTCTGTGAACCTGGGAAAGGATTCTAATTAATGCATGCACAGCAAAGCTTAATTATTTTCTGAGTGCAATGAATGCAAGAAGTCTGGAATAGAAAGCACTGCATTAGGAAGCAGCTTCAATATGTGTAAGATAGAGAGTAAAGAAAGCTGGGTTTAGAAGCGACCATGAGCCACAGGGCCTGCTTGGTGCTTCTCAGGGAATTTCCAACTGAGAGTGATACCTCCACCTAAAACCAGAAACTCTATACCCCATCATCGCCCTCAAACCTAGATCTAGTCCATCCCCAAGTTATGTCTACCTTAATGCTTGGAAGCTTGCCCAGAGCAGTCTGTCTATCTCCTCTGATGCCCTGGGCCAAGCACCCAGTACTCTCATCAGGACCACTGTAACTGACCTAACCTCAGTACTAAATCATGTCTCCCATGATGAAACCACTCTCCCTTTCTCTCGTTCAGTACATACAGAATACAGGGGAAGAGTAGCATGAAATCCACATGTCTGTCACCCAGCCCCAGTCACCATCAAGCACTGTTGACAGTACCAAATTTCCACCCACTGTTCAATTTCCTAGTAGTCAAAGATGGCATTTGTCTTCTATAACCCACATCTGAATAAGACTCACATCTCTTTTTTTTAAGGTCTTAATGCCGTGTGCATGAGTGTGCCTATGTGATGTGTGCACATGAATACATGTTCTTGCAGAGTCCAATCCAAAAGAAGACAACAGATTCCCTGGAGCAGGAGTTACAGGTTGTTGTGAGCTGCCAGACGTGGATGGTGGGAACTGAACATAGGTCCCCTACAAGAGCAGCAAGTGCTCTGAACTGCTGAGCATCTCTCCAGCCCCAAGACTCAGTCTGATAATCAAGGTGATGTGCAGGATAAAATAATTGGAAATCTGATGGTGTCATCCCCCCACCTCACCACCCTCAGCTAACCACTTTCCGGTGGTTTCTCGGTGCTCTAGAACAAAAGCTATTTAAATGTGGGCCGTCCCTGAGGTGGGGGGGGGTAGGGAAAAATCTAGCAACAGTAAGTTTCTGAATACTCAATTACCAAAAGCGATTTCAAAATCAAGTGCATTATGAACCAGGGGTGCTTTGGGCAACCCTCGCCCTTGTCTCGCTCGTCTTCATCCTTAGTTCTGATCATACAGCATGCAGTTTGTGCAAGCCCTCACACTGATGCAGGCTACTAAAACACCTCTGCTCTCATTTGAGGCCACTGTATGCCATGACGTGCTCTTATGAAAGTATGACAGTTTAAGGATAGAAAATAAGGACTTTCACTACTCTCCTACAGTCATCTCTCAGGCATTAAAATTCGTCTGCCTTTGTACTGTATTGTATCAGAATGTTTGATTTTTAAAACCTTGCTCAAATTGCTGACTTGAGTTTCAGAGTTACACGAATTTTAACTTAGGATCAAGGCAGAATGTCCAACAATTTCTGAAACAGCCTTAAATATACTTCTTTTATTTTGTAGTGTGTATCTATGAGAGACATTATTCCTTGAGTTGATAATTATAAAACTGAAATATGGATCAGCTCTGAAAAGCACTGAAGATGCTCTATGTCTTTCCATCTCAAGTATTCAACCAAGACTTAATTCAAGTAAAAACAAACAAGTACATTCATCTCATTAGTGTACATAATTGATTTCCTCTTTAATAATTGGTCATTTAAAAACAAATGTATGGTCTTATTTGTATACATGCTTTATAAACTTACACAACAGAGGTTGCTTTAAAATTGTTCACTTGAGCCCGGTAGTGGTGGCGCACGCCTTTAATCCCAGCACTCGGGAGGCAGAGGCAGGCGG
>LOEQ01002147.1:20755-38822 GCA_001685075.1 Bramus lutescens | reverse complement strand
CCCCATCGTGATCCCGAAATCGAGTGCTCTCTGAGAAAAACAACTCCATATATGGTCCGAGCCCGCTTGGGCCGCGATCACTCCCGGATCGCATGATGATCATCAGATGCTTGCATAATTGCCATGGCCAATAGACTATGCCCACGTGGCGATCCAGGGTTGGCAGCCTTGGCCTATTTAAGGGCTGGGAGAGGCTTTCCCGGAGAGCGAGACTCCATTGCTGTAACAAGGTCATGAATAAGCCACTTGCAAGAAGAGCTCCGTTGTTGCGTCATTCCTTGCTGATCGAGGATGGTCGCGACAGAGTTTGAGAGCAGCGTGAGCTATACAGTGAGACTTGTCTGAAAAAAAAAAAGAAAAATAAAGAAAAGGAAAAGGAGGAGAGGAAAAAAGAAAAAAATTAGATATATCAGAGCCTAAGACATATCATGAAAATAGCAGAGTCCCTGGAGTCTGAGTCTGCTGTTTCAGAAAAACCAGAAAAAAGCTCCCTATTGCTTGTGTAAATAGTTCTTAATTGAACTCAGCTCTGGTGTAGTTACCAGCATTCTTCATCTATCCAGGCTGGGGATTTCTCACTAGGCTGCTGTTTCAGAGATGTTTACATGCCCATGTTTTAACTCTACTCAGGACCTTCAGTCTGTGAATCAGTAATTCCACTATAATTGTAGCTGCTAGGAAACTGCCTGGGGCCATTACAAGGAACGAGAGATGGAGAATTCCCCTCAGAACCAACTGTTGCCGCCCTAGAATTAACAACATTAACAATTATGAGCTAGTATTTACATAGTGCTTTAAAAATTATGAAACACAGTTTTTAACAATATTTTGCTTGGTTATTTGTGTGCTTGTTTTTAATTCCCATGCTAGTTGGGAGGAAAAGACAGGTATGAAGAATTTCATTTGTAAAGTACCCTCAAGATGTGTTTCCTCCAGGAATAAAATACAAGTTTTAATTTAATAAATTAATGTGCTGGGAACTGTCGCTGGACTCTGGGAACTTACAGTCAACTTAGAAGAAAAGAGACTATGATAGAGTAAACTATGAAAATAAATAAATGCAAAATCACAACGACAGCCATGCTACCAGGACAGTATAAAGTAGGAGAGACGGCCTAATGCAGGGGATGAATCAAAGCCAAGGATAGCTTCTCTGAGCTGTGATGAGTAAGAACCGACTAAGCAGAGGAAGAGAGAGGAGTGTTCCACACAGAGACCAGCGCTTGCAAAGACCCTGGAGCTCAGGGGGAATGAGTGTATCAGTTAGGTTTTGCTATGTAACAAACCATCCCAAACCTTGCTGAGCCCTTCCCATTTCTGTGGATTGGTAATTTGGGCAGAATCAGCTTGGTGGTCTTCCCCAGATTTCTTCTGGGCTTACTCACTGTGGTGGTTT
Source organism: Bramus lutescens (assembly GCA_001685075.1). Lineage (NCBI taxonomy): Eukaryota > Metazoa > Chordata > Mammalia > Rodentia > Cricetidae > Bramus > Bramus lutescens. Next base: position 37,426 of record LOEQ01002147.1, on the reverse strand, counting down.
GAATAAGATCGTTCTTCACAGGTTCATGTGTTTGAATACTTGTTCCCCAGTTTGTGATGCCGTTAGGGGAGGTTTAGGAGGTATTGCCTTGTGGGAGGAAGCAGGTCACTGCTGGAGGCAGACCTTGATAGTGAAAAGATTCACACCCTTTCCAGTCTGCTTTCTCAGCTCTGTGCTTGCAGTTGAGGATATAAGCTCTCAGTTTCTTATTCCTGCCACCATACCTGCTCCTTGTTGCCAGGCCTCCACTCAGCCATCACGGATTCCCTCTGGAACCATAAGTCAAAATAAACTTTCCCCTTCTTGCGTTTGCTTTAGTTGTGATGTCTTACCACGCAATGGAGAAGTAAGAGTGTGGTCATCTCCCAGGCTGGCACTGGTGGTGGCCCATACCTGTTATGGACTGCTTTTCCTCTGGCAGGAGAGTCCAGGTTGTTGATGAAAACCAACAGGATCTTGAGAGAATCATAAAGGAAGTTGCCAGGATGTTCACAGCCTGAGCTTAGAACGCACTTTTATTTCCACCATGTTCTATTGGTTGATGTCTTTTTCCAAATGACCAATAAGAGATAGAGTCTTGGAAATGAGGAGGACTGGGGCTAGAGATATAACTCAATGGTAGAGTGCTTGCCTAGCATGCCTGAGGGTGTGGGTTTGATCCCCAGAACTATGGAAAACGTTTTCCCTGTGCACAAATCCAGACACAAACAGTAGCTGTGTACCTATATTTCAAATGAATGGAAAGAGAAACAGACCACGCATGATGCTCTTAGCATGTGCAATCCAGGAAATGCTTTTCTGATGAGACTCGGACTGGTTCTTCTACCTAAGGTTTTCTTTAGCTCTGTGCACTTCCCTCTATCCAGTGAGGCCAGGGAAATTTCTCTAAAATGCAAACCAGGGGCTAGAGATATGGCTGAGCAGTGAAGAGCACTCACTGTACATAGTGAACAGAAGCTCATGCTGGTACCCACATTTTCATAAAGACAAACAAATACATGTTTTAAGAAACATAAACCCGAACTTGTAATACAGCCCAATGCTGCCAAACCTGGTGGCTCTTCAGAATTACTAGGCCAGCCTGTTCAAAATCTAGACTCTTACCTCTCTCTACTCTAGAACCCCTGAGTCCAACATTTCAGTCTGGAGAGCTGGAGGGAAGCTATGTTTAAAGCTGTCCCAAGGAGTCAGCTCTGAAACCACTGGCTGCAGGGAAATCCAGATGCAATCCAGATGTTGATCTTCCCAGCTCAGGCTTAGGAATTATCTCTGTGAAATGTTCTTCTCTCGCCCCCCCCAGCACCTCCCTCAGAATGAATGTCTACATTTACTGTGAACCCACTTTATCCTGGACTCCTGGGCAGATTATTTCTTTCTTCTTTTTTTGACCTGGGGTCTAATAATGTTGCTGCCATTGCTAAAGCTGACCTTTCAACTCAAGGTTCTCTTGCTTTAGATACCTAAGTATCTGGAACTACAACCATGCACCACCATGCCCAGGCACTGCATGGACCTCTTTTCATATTAAATATATTACTAAAACTGGCCTATTTCTCTGTCATATTCCTAAATGCTCTTCCCATTTCTTTCTTCCACTCTAGGTCAACTTTGAGGTTCTGGAGGGTGATATTGGTGATCATGGTATCAATGGCCATAATTTTCTCCACATAGCCACTTCTCAGACACTCAAGTGCAGCTCTCATGATCTTCCCCATGTGTCTGTCCTCGCTGACCACTGGACTCCAACATGAGAGAATTCTTTCTCTACTCAGTTGCCCTCACAGTTGCTGAATCATATCCTCTTAAGACATGGCTCTCAGCAGTGAGTTAATTCTCCTGATGGGCCTTCCATGCTGTGGGCCCAAATTTGCTGACTCCTTTACTGAATCCATTATGTTTTTAAACTTACCTGTAAACCCAATGCCTGCTTCTTTAGCTACCCATTTTCACAGCTCTAAGCGAAAGGAACTCCATCTCCCCAAAGCCTAGGCTGTCTGCGGTCTCTGCATCACACCTCCAGTGCTCATTAGGCCATTTCCTTTGCTTTAATATCTTTTCATTAATAGGTGTGAGAAGTGGAGTCATTTGCATGCACAGCCGGTGCTCCTCTGGTCCTTACTCATTCGCAGTCATGACTCAGCCAGCACATGCTGATATTCTGTTTGTCCTAGCAGAAGCTTACCTCCCTCCCCTCTGAATCTGACCCAGTTATTTTGAGACCCTCAAGGTGGTCTCATGTGGGTTTTATGCAGGCCTGCCTTGTTCTTCTGCTCCAGGCTGGCTGCCCCGGAAGTCCTCTCACGAACTATAAGAATATCATATAGCATCTCTCAGATTCCTCATCTACAAACTGCTTTTCTCTCATCCGGGGACCACTTCCCCCACCCCTGTGGCTGTTCTGCTCCTGTTTTTCCTTTGGAAATTCTTCTCCACATAGAGTCCTTCCTTCCGCAAGGTCGGAACGGAGCTCTGAAGGGACTCCTGCTCCCTCTGCCACTCACCCAAACCTAAACCCAGCACAGGAAGCATGACAAGGTGGATCTAGAGAATTCAGCCATTTTTATTTCTGACGCACAAGTAAGTTTGTCCTCATGACTCTGAAGCCATCAAGACCACGTGACGTGTTTCCCAGGGCTTCTCCAACCCCATTTTGTTTACACCTCAAGCTGAGACCCAGCAGAGAAGGCTTTATAAGCAGAGGAATATTAAAACTAGGAGCCAACCTCCCTCCCCGCCATGTAATTCCCAGTAAAGCATATCCGAAACAAAACAAGCAAGTTCCCAACCGCAGTAAGCGCCTAAATGGTGTGTACCTGAAAACTGGAAGACACTTTTAAAGACGACATTGAAAAATTATATTTTGTGATAAGTCCAGACCATCTCATCTAATTCACCCAGCTCTTTTCCTTTTTCTCTTTCAATTAAGCAACAGTTGGGTTTCAGCGAGGAAATTTTTGACAAAAATACAGCAGACATTGCTAGAAAACATGAATTAAAAAACAAAATTGTAAATTAAATAAAGTTCCCTGGGGGATGGGGGAGGAAGTAGTTGGGTGTCCTTTTGTTCTTTTTCATTTGTTTTTGTTTTCCTTTCCAGACGTCCTTTCCGTGCATGTGGTTTCTGACCCAGGCATCTCCTTGAACCATGGAAAAATCGACACTCCTACCGATGAGTTAGTTTACTCATGAGAGGAATGGGCTTCACAGTGCCTGAATGGCCTCTGAGAGGAAGATTGTATCGAGCAAAGTAGGTGACTGAATCATTTCATCCATTCCTGAGTTCCTGAAGGTATATCCAGCAGCTCCCAGCTTCGTTGCTCCCACTTGCACTTAGGAGCGCCAGTTGTATGAAAGGTACTGGTCTTGGCACATAGAAAATCACTGGACAAAATGCAGAGCTTGTGCTGTTGCCTTGGGAATTTAAAGTCAAAGGTAAGGGGAGTCTTGAGCAAGTAGCTCCCTTTCTGAGCTTTCATGTATTCACTGAAGATAACAAGCTCACGAAAAGGGCCAAGTGCACTGCCAGTCTGTCCTTAGCAAGGAGAGAAACATTTCCGGTCCTCAGCTTCTCTGAGGGCATCAGATAATGGAGTAGGACTCTGCCTCAGGACAGAGATGGCTAGGCGCCTGTGGAATGAATGGGAGTTAGGTTTAGGTACGAGGTGGACAGTGAAGTGGGAGGGACATCTAGACAACCTTTGCCTGTTCGCATCTATCACCCAAACCAACTGTAGAGATCTGGGAGGGGTGGTATCAACAAATAAAACCCATTCCCCATTACAAGATGAAGAACACACAGACTGTTGCCAGTGTCATTGCTACACCTGAAGAAAATGATAGGAGACCTTGTTTTTAACTTATCTGTTCCAAAGGACCTACTAACACCCCGTCTTCTCCCTTTTCCCAGATTCAGGATTTTGGGGTTTGTTTCATGACTCATTTAGCTTGACTTCTGTGACCATTGGATCACTGATGGGTAAGTAACTGAAGGCAATGACTACCCCTTTCCCCGAATCTGTTAGTAGGAAATAGTTCAGCAGTGTTGAATAGGGCACTGAATCCCTCCTCCATCCACGTCTGGGAGTTGATGTGCCCAGTCTTATGCAGACCCAGTGCAGTCACCCACAGTTTTTGAGAGTTAATGATTACAGTGGCTATGTCATGCCCAGAATACAACATTTCACCTTTCTCACCATCTTCCAGTTATTACATTCTATTTACTTTCTTCTCTACAGTATTCCTGGACCTTGGAGGGGATGCTATAAAAATCTTGCTTAGGGCTGAGCTGTCAACCACAACTTACTCTCAGCATCCTGTGCAGCCAAGAGTCTCTGCATTCACTGTAGTTCACTGGAAAAAGAGGCTCCACTGATGAAGGCTGAAAGTGATGATTGTATAAATATGTGCATTTAGAAGGGGTTTTGACACTAATTCCACTTACCTAAACAACAGTATGGAGCTGTCCCTTCTGCGAGTATTACAATTCTGGAGGGAAAGGTATCCTGACTCATCAGGAAGTCTCCACCTGAAGCTGTGAAGGGATAGCTCTGGAGGGAAAGGTATCCTGACTCATTGAGAAGTCGGGCTATACCTGAAGCTGTAAAGGGACAGCTCTGGAAAGGATGGGTATCCTGGCTTGTCAGGAAGTCAGGCTACACCTACAACTGTGAAGAGAGATATCCTGGATACCTACAACTGTGAAGAGAAAGATATTCTGACTTTTCAGGAAGTTAGGCTATACCTGAAGCTGGGGTGTGGTGGGGGATGGTCTCCCCACAGGTTGTAGCAATCCTATTCCTCTCCAAGAGAGCCTTTACAGTTGAGCTATGCTCTGGGAACGTCCTAACAGAGCTCTGTTTCTTCTTCTGCTCCAACCCAAGATGTTACTTCTGCTTTGCTTTTCTAAGGGGAAACCCCTACAGAAATGTGGCAATCTCCTCCAGCTCAGGCTACAAGCTGTAACTTTTTTTTTTTCTGCGCAGTCCCCTTAAGGGAACATCTATCTCAGCAAAGGTTGTTATTTTTAATTGTTCAGCCACCCTAAAAGAACATCTTAGAAAAAGTTCTTTTGCTCCATGGCGGTGAAAGAAGATCATCACCCAAAACTCTTTTAAGAAAAAGATTTATTTGGGAAGGAGGAATCCAGGAGAGTGGCCACCTCTGCCAGTGTGGGAAAGGACAGCTGACAACTGAACAGGCAGGGGCTTATATAGGACTTCTTAGAGGGGGAGTTTTCCAGGGAGAAGACTTTTTTTGCTCAGGGATTGGTTAGTTTTTCTGCTCAGGGGTTGGTTAATTTTTTTTCATTTTCTTTATTATTATTAAAAAATTTCCACCTCCTCCCCTCCTCCCATTTTCCTTCCCCTCCCCCCTTCCCCCCTCCCGGGTTGGTTAATTTTCCTGCTCAGGGATTGGGTGGCTTAGGTGGTCAGGGACAGAGTTGTCTCTGGTTTCAGGGTCAAACTACATTTCTTTCACTGGCCCTGGTTTTAGGGCCAAAGTATGTTTCTCTGGCTCTGGTTTCAGGGTCAAGGTGTGTTTCTTAGGTTCTGGTTTCAGGGCTAAAATGTTTGTTTCACTGGCTCTGGATCCAGGGTCAGTGTGCTAGAATTCATGCTCAGGGACTGGTTGATTTTGTGTTCAGTTGGTCAGAGACAGATTTGGCTCTGGTTTTACTGACCCTTTTTAGCCTTTTGGCTCTATTTTCAGAGCCAGGGTGTATTTCTTTGGCTTGCTCTGGTTTCAGAGTCAGGGTATGTTTCTTTGGTTCTGGGTTCAGGGCTAAAGTGTAACTTTCACTGGCTCAGGTTTCAGAGCCAGAGTGTGTTTCTTTCACTAGCTCTGGTTTCAGGGCTAGGGTGAGTTTCTTTGGCTAGCTCTTTTACCCTATACCTCTCACCCAAGGCCTATGACTTCCCTCATCATGGGCTTTTGAGCAGGTTAGCAGTACTAAATATGAATTTTATGACTATGTCATGGACCTCAAATCAAATCAGTAAACAATTGGTTGCCCGCATATGTTCATGCCACTATTGGACACATGTTCCCTTGTAGATTGGTATCTTAATTCATCAAAGCATGCACAGCTGGGTAGAATTGTCTTTTCTCCTTAACAGATTGCATTGCACCCTCCAAATAGCCAAAAGTAAAGAAGTTCCCATCTTTTCTGTTATGCAACCAAGGTGTGTGGCATCTTCAGAAACAGGGAAGAATGGCAAAAATATGTATTGTTTGGTAAGTTTCTACAGACACCCTGACCAACAACTCACAATCATCCCATACCTTCCCTGGGGATTTACTAACCCCCAGATTCTAAGAGTGACTTTGTTTCCAGACACACAGGAGATCTCCTTCCAAATCCTTTAAAACATTTTAATGAGTTGTAATTTTTAGCTTGACTATAAGATAGTAGGTTTCCATATGACTTTTGTATTCCCTTAATTTGGTTAACCCTCACCTCAACCCCTTGTCTTTTCTTTCCTCCCACCCTGCTCCTGTTCCTCCCACCTTTCCATTGTCAGTTATTTTCTCTATATGTTAACTATAAGTCTCATGAAATCTAGGCTGGCCTTGAACTCTTGATCTTCCTGCCTTCAGCCCCCAAGTGCTGGGTTTACAGGCATCTGCTACCACACTCAGTATAGGGTAGTTTTCTTTGGAGGTGGTCCCTGCTAGGCAATCAGCAATTCTTGCTTATTTTAGCATCTCTGGAGTGTTTCCCCCAGAGAAGCAATCTTCCTACTAATTAAGATACCCAGAGGAGCCCGTAGGAGTCTCACATTCAGAGGGACAGAAAGTAAAACTGGCTACATGCTGAAGCTTGAAGAGAACAGGAAGTTGATGTCTGATGTGTTAGAGTTTCCATTTGTCTTCCCTTTAAGCATTTATTAACTTAATCTGTATGTGCATGGGTGTGTATGTGTGGGCACGTGCACACCACATCACAGGTGTGAAGGGCAGAGGACAACTTGTAGGAGTCACTTCTCCTCTACGAGTCCCCGGGATCAAACCCAGGTTGTCAGACTAGAGCTAATTTTACCTCTATGTGTTGAGCAATCTCACCTGCTCAAGTTTCCATTTGTCATGATGTAAAAGTTCTGGTGGTGGGTAGTGTAATTATTGCACAATAGTATGAATGTACTTAAAGTCACTGAACTCTGCATTAATGGTTATATATATATATATTACATATATGTTGCTACAGTTTAAAACAGGTAGTCTTACATACCTCATTCTGGTTCTGATCTCTGCTTTTCCCTCTCTGTGGCTCTTATTTTTGCTAATCTTTTGTGCCATTTGCTAATTTCTTCATGCCATAGTTTCCTCATGGAATGTAAACTCCATAAAGGCAGGGGATTTTCTCTCTCTTTTCTTTGTTATTTTTCTTTGCTGACATTTACTAAACACCAAGAACAGTGCCTGTCACACAGTTGATGCATCAGAAACAATTCTGTCGCCCGGTTTACTGAGTACCATTTTCCATTTAGGAGAATTTCAGTTCCAATCAAAAGTCAGTAGAACTTTTTTCAGTCATTAGGTTATGGTAGATTATAATTTGCATTCATTTTTTATCAGTTCTTTAGGATATGTCATATATGATGTTTCTAGTTTTGTTTTCAAGCTTCAGAATCACATTTGAAATGCAAACAATTGAGAAATCTTTTAGAGATGTATGTATACATTGTAAAAACCTCTTTTACAATGACTATGAATTTGTTTATTTCTCTTTTTAGTTCTGTCAAGTTTTGCCATATATGTGTGTGCATGGCAAAACTTGTGCATACACGCATATATGTATACATACATACATACATAGTGTGTATATATAATGCTTATGATTTGTAATGTCTTTCTGATGGATTTAACTTTCGTTTTCAATATGAGTTTTTTTCCCTTTTATAATGCTTCTTGACCTAAATCCTGTACTTTCTGACACCAGTAGAACTATGCATTTTTTTCTTTTGACCAGAATTTATAGTACATATTTTTCCTGTCTTGTTTCCATGTTTCTGAATCTTTGAGGGGTATCTTTTATCTATTCTACTTTAAAAGTCTAGTCTGATCATCTTTATTTTTTCATTTGAGTATTTAATAAATCATACCCAGTGTCATTATTAATCTATTTACAGTTTGGGGTATGTGTGCTTAATACACAATTTTCAGGATGTGAAGACTGGCCACTCCCAATGTTTTTAACCCCAAATCTAGCGTCACTGTTTATTACTAGAAAGCAGAGCTGACGCAGCAAGAACACAATGACAATTCAGAGAAGTGTAAACATGAAACATTTCCCAGGGAGCATCAGCATCCTCACAGCTGGTGATGGCAAGACTGGAGTGTAAGACAGATGGGAACTTCAGCATCACGGGGCAGGTGCACCTCTTTCTCTAGGAGCATACTCAGAGCAGCCCTGAGCGGGTGACAGTGACCATACAGCTACAACAGAAAATAAGAGGCCCTTTCCCGCAATGCATCTTGGGTACTGTGTCTGAGTTCCATACTTGCTCCTGGAAGAGAGACCCCCCACTTCAAAGTAGAAAACGGCAGGCTCTATGCTCCTTTTAGATTGTGACCATAGCCACTTTGTAAGCAACTTGTCTCCAGTGCCTGCCATTCATTAAATTGTCATTGTATGTGTGTTGAACGAATGAACGAGCAATACAAAATATGTAGCTTTATAGAGCTTTCTATCTTCGTCAGTATACTTCTGGTTGACTTTGAAAAAGCCACTTCATCTTAAACTGTTCATCTCACATGTGTGATATTGTTCATGTTCCTCTCACATAGAGATAAGATGTCCAAAGGAATCACACAGGAGAGAGTCATCCAATTTCTATTCTTTTTTTTTTTTCCAGACAAGGTCCTATGTAGCCCAGACAGGCCCTGAACTTTCTACGTAGTTGAGGATAACCTTAAACTTCTGATCCTTCCAACTACACTTCTCATGTGCTGGAATTGCAGGTATGTATAGTGTATGCTTACTGTGCTTGGGCTCAGACCCAGGTCTTGGTACAAACTAGGCAAACACTTCACCAACTGAGACACATTCCCAGTTCTCTCCATTTAATACTCCCAATTATTCTGTTTATTTCATAGAAAGTCTGTTTTTTAAGCTGGGCGGTGGTGGCGCATGCCTTTAATCCCAGCACTCAGGAGGCAGAGGCAGGCAGATCTCTGTGAGTTTGAGGCCAGCCTGGTCTACAAGAGCTAGTTCCAGGACAGGCTCCAAAAGCTACAGGGAACCTTGTCTTGAAAAACCAGAAAGAAAGAGAAAAAAAGAAAGTCTGGTTTCTAAACTGTTAAGACCTCTTGAACACTGGCTCACCTTGCCTGGCGTTTAATGTTTTAACAATAATAGGTTCAGAAGTTCAGCAACTCATATTGAATAATTAGAATTTAGTATCATTGCTTCATTTTCATCATGTTCATTTTATATAATCACTTATGGCAAGTGATATTACTTATAATCCTGACATAACAATTCCCCTGAAAATAAGTTTATTTACAATTTTAAAAACAAGCCTAAGAAAAACAGTCAGTGATGAGGTAAGTGATATATGGTGAGAATGACAGACGGGAAGATGGAATTGGAGTGCCATCAATCAGTGTAGACTCTAAACTGTAGAGTACTTGCCTTAGCATCTTCAAGATTTCATGACTGATCTTTGGCAACACACTCACACGCATGCACATACACACATGCACACACATGCACGCAGGCATACACATGCAAACACACACACACACACACCAGAAGATGGTATACGCCATTTAGAATTTGGTAAAAATTTTCCCTTAATATCTGAATCCTCTCTTTGGAGGAAAATACCAGAAGATGTAGACACATTTTGCTGAAAACTGCATCCCTCTCATCATATGGGAGCTGACATAGTCTGTCCCATGTCCACTAGATGGGAACAGGCAATCTAGGCTGGATGCACTAAGTGTATACAGAATCTCACATGTGTTTGAAGTGATACAAAGCTTCTGGGACAGGAGAGATTATTTGCAGTGGCTGCGTGAGAATCAAGAGATCCTCAGTAAACATCTACTAGTGATTCTGAAATACTCACACTTAAGGGAACTTAGTAGAATCATCTTCTGGAAGACATTCACCAGCGTTCTCATAGCAATGTTGTTCATCTTTGCCCCAAAGGATAAACAACCCAGATGTCATAGAAAGTAGACTGGGTAATACATTTCAATATTAACAATAAGAGGGACCTACAAGGAAGGAAGGAAAAAAGGAAGGGAGGGGAGGAAGGGGAGATGAACTATAAACTACTACTACAATAAACAACCGTACATACAGATATAGAAAATATGAGAAGAAAATTCCTCAGGTACAAAAGAGAATAAAGAATAAACATTGTTTCTGTCTTTGTGCAATTTACTAACAGGCAAACTGCTCTATAGTAAGAGAAGCCTGAAATGGATGACGTGCTGACCAGACAGAAGCCGAGGAAACCTGATGAAGTGTGAAGAATTCTCTATTTTTGAACAAAGAGTTTAAACAGCTATAGCTATATTTGACACACCTATGCAAAACTTGTCCATGTGACTTTTTTCTCTTTTCTTCTTCCTTCTTTTATTTCTTTCTAAAATTTGAGAGGAGGTCTCATGTAGCCAAGACTGGACTCAAACTTGCTATGTAGTCAAGGATAACTTGAACCTTTGATTCTTCTGGTCTCCCTTCCCAGGTACTAGTATTGCAGGACTGTGCTTCCATGCCTGGATTTATACAGTGCTAATAAGCATTTGGCCCAGGGTCTCATGCCTGCTAGGCAGGCACTCCATCAACTGAATTTCATCCCTAGCCCCTGTACATGTAAGAATCATAAGTTGCATCTTAATAAAAAAGAAAACAAAATCTGGTAGCATTGAGGAGTCCAGGTTGGCAGCCCTGGCGTCTACACCCTAATTAGGCTATTGCTGTGACATGCTCTTGGCTGTGTTTTCAGTAGCCCAGCCTCGCTTGGCTCTTAGTTGCAGCAGGAACCAATTTTCCCAGCCTGGCTGCTGATTCCTGAACAGCCTGCTTGCGTTCCTGCCAATAAATTCTTTGCATGCTCATATTGGCCCGAGCCAGTCTGTGCTGTTTGCAGTCAAATCTCCTAACTGCCGCGTGAAGGAAGAACCCAGGGCTGGGTGATGGCTAGAACTACGCAACTCTGAACTGTGCTTCCTCAGCAACTCACTAAAAAGCCAGCCAGCTTCAAGATGTTTTCATTTTGGAAGGTATCATTGTCACCATACCTGTCTTTGCAGCTATCTACTACGATCATGAGACGATTCTGTTGGGATCTGCCATTTCCTAGAAAGTCCACTTCAGTGCTTAAAAAAATAAATCCCTAAACTTAAGCTCATATTGAGTTGTTTTATTAAAATTATTAAATTGCCTTAGTAGTTTTTATCTTTTTTCTCTGTCCCTCCTTGCCATGATTGCTCTTTTCACCAGCACTTGCTCTGTTGGCGATCTCCAGCTTGGCAGCTCATCTCTGCAAAGAAGGGTCAAATCAAACAACAAGTGTGATTGTGTTCTGTAAATTGGAAGGAAACAAAGCACATGAAAGATATGACTATTAATTTTTAAAAGGCCAAAGAAATTGGTGCATGAAAGGCTCAGCTGGTCTGAAACAGTCACAGCAGTTAGACAGCTTTCCAACGCTGCCTAATTATGAAAGCCATAACTGTCTTGGGAAACAACCATCAAAAAAAAAAAAAGGCGAGACATTTCAAAATGTATACAAGTCAGGATCAACCATGCCATGACGTTTATGGTGGCTGAATCATTATTTTGTCTTAATGGGACATTTTGAAATTACAATTAGATCTTTATATCCTAGCAGAATAAAAGCACATAATAAAATGTAGCGAGCAGGTAGATGGGAGGGTAATGTCACATAAAGAAATGCTTTCGGTGAGTGTTCTCTGAATCAGAATGTTCGTAATTGTGTAATTAGATACTTCAATTTAAGCACAGGATGCAATAAATTCCACAAGTAGCAAACAGAATACCTCTCCCTGGCATTTTCAATGAAATATATTAGTGAGACATTGATGTTTCTTATCCACAGACAACTAGTTTTGCTTAGTTTGTTTGATAAGGTGATGTTGGCAAACATCTCCTTTTATGATGAAACATGAGCATTCATGGTCCTGGTTACCTTGCTTGTCTTTGTTTGCCTTTCTCCTAAGTCGAGTATCCCAAAGAGCTCATGACCCATCCTAACCTGGGAACTCCAGAGTTTCTTAGTGGCCACATGATCAGTGTGTGAAGAAGTAGCTGAAACATCCCAGATGGCTTTTTCCTGTAGGTCAGACTCTCCTACTTTCTCATTTGCTGTTTCAGGGTTAGCATCTTGGGCCGATGCTCTCACTCTAGGATCCAGACAGATGTCCCTCCTACCCTTTCCTCCAATCACCTTTGTTTATACAAGAGATAGCCAATTCACATACCTACATTTGGTACAGTTTTACAAATGGCACAACTCATCTGCCTTCTAATTCCTCAGTGGAAGCTCTCAATCACACTGGGGTTTTGTTTCTTTTTGTGATACTGGGGATTGAATCCCAAGGGCCTCGTTCATGCTAGGCAAGCAAGTTCTACTACTGAGGTATACCCCAAGCTCCAGAATATTGTCTTCAATATAGCGTTTAGTTCTTTTTGTTTTGAATATGAGAAATGACAGCCGCAATGGTCTCTAAACACAATGGCTAGTGGCAAAACAGAATCAGTATTAGCTAGATCATCTGGCCCCGGAACAAAATAAATACATAAAACCTGTTCAAAAATGACTTAGAACTTCAAAAGATTGACAGTGGGATCAGTGTTTAAAGATACTTGCCATCAAGTGAGGTGACTTGTGGGCAAGTCACTTGAGGTGACTTGAGGTGACTTCTACAGAGTGGAAGAAGAGAACCCACTCCTGCAAGTTGCTCTCTGTTCGCTACATGAATACCACGGCACCCCCCCCCTCTCCACTCAAAATAAATTAAATACCATTAAAAAAAAAAGAGGGTGACAATGGAGCCTGAACACAAGCATAGGGCTTAGGTTTACAGGCTGTCTTCAGAGCCTGCCTGTCCAGCAAGCCAGCCTTGTTTGTTTTCCAAACTTCCCCCAGCATAGTAGCACCCACTTGGGAGGCAGAAGCAGGAGAATCAGGTATTCAGAGTAGTTTTTCACTACGTAAGTCAGTTAGAGGTAAGTCTGGGTTATATTAAGATGTCTTAAAAAATTAAAGAAAGGAAGGAAGAGAAAGACATTGGTGTTTGAGGTCTATCTCTTTTCAAAAGAGATAACCTGAATTTTCAGGCAGCTAGTAATTTAAAAGTGAAATGAATTTTAGATAAAAGCATGGCTGGAGATTGCAGAATGGGCTTAGATAGGTACAGTGGGTTTCTGACGCTGGAGATTGCAGAATAGGCATAGATAGGTACAGTGGGTTTCCTGACTCTGAAGCCAGAATAAGGGATTTGCCACCAGGGGCTTGAGAAAAGGGATGATCCCAGGAAGCACAATGCCTTGCCTCTTAAATGTTTCTGGTCTGACTAGTGGCAAAGCAGAGCCGGTTCTCCACAGACAGACACATCAACAGAAGAAGAGAGAAGGAAGGGGTAGTATCTATATGCTGCTTCCTGCTCCCAGGGCTCACTAGTTGGAGACATCATTTCTATCTTGGGAGGAATGGTAAAGAGAGAGTAAACACCTGGCTGTGTCCTCTTGAGTGTTTCTGCTGCATGCAATGAACTCTTAGAATGAGTCTCCCAGGTCCAAACACCTCTCTGTACCCATACCCTCCTACCATCTTCATACCTGGGGTACAGGTGGACTCAGTGATTTGTTGGTAAGACTCAGAGTGATGTACATTCTATGATTACATTATCAAAGGTTGTGATCTCATTCTCCCCCTCCTTCTCTTCTTTCCTCTCTTCCTTCCTTCCTCCCTTCCTCCTTCCCTCCCTCTTGTTTACTCTGATAAAGTCCAGTTGTGATGTTATTATGAAGAGGCCCAAGCATCAGGGAACTTAGGGACATTTCTGGCCAATGGCCAGCAAGGAGCAGAGGCGCTCATCCCAACAACTTCCAAAGAATCACATTCTATCAGTAAATACTTGAAGGAGCCTGGAAGCAGATCCAACTGAAAGCCCTGAAATGACTGTCACTCCAGAGGACATGGTGACTATCTCTGTACTAGTTACTTCTCTTGTCATTGTGGATGAATATCTGACAAGAAGCAGCTTAAGGAAGGAAGTGTCTATTTTGGGTCACAGTTTGAAGAAATACAATTCATCATGGAAGGAAGATGTACCTGCGGGAGTGGAAGGGGGCTGGTCACATTGCAGCTGAAGTCAGGAAGCAGAGAAAGAGGAACACAGCTCCTCTGGTGTTTATCAGGTGTTTCTCCTCCTTTTTCTCCTTTTATTAAGTCTGAGCATTCAGTCCACATTTCAGGTAGGGTTTCCTTCAGTTAAACCTCTCGGGAAACACATTCACAGGCATACCCAGAAGTGTGATTGTTTTGGATTGAGATGATCAAACACATTATGGATTTCATGATCAAGGGAAATGTTATTCCCCAGGGTTAAACTATCACGAAATGTCTTAGGGTTTCTGTTGCTGCAATGAAACACTGACCAAAAAAAGTTGGGGAAGAAAGGGTTTATTTGGTTCACACTTCCATATGGATGTTAATCATCGAAGGAAATCAGGACAGGAACTCAAACAAGGTAGGAACTTGGAGGCAGGAGCTGATGCAGAGGACATGGAGGGGTGCTGCTTACTGACTTACTTCCCATGGCTTGTTAACNNNNTTTTTTATAGAATCCAGGACAACCAGGTCTGGGAAGGCATTGCCCACAATCTGCTGGTTCCTCCCCAGCAATCACAAATTAAGAAAATGCTTTACAGCTGGATCTTATGGAGACATTTTGGTCCCTCCCCACCAATCACTAATTAAGAAAATGCCTTTCAACTGGGTCTTATGGAAGCATTTTCTCAATTGAGATTCTCTGCTTTCAGATAACTCTAGCTCGTGTATCAGGTTGACATAGACCAGTCAGGAGATGAAGGGACTCCTCTTTAATGACTTGAAGTTTCCTCTCTGGCTCCGGACTCTAGCTCAGGAGAAAGTAACCCAGACTGCAATATGGTAGGAATTGGAAGGACCAATTAGCTCGTATCTTGAAACTATTATTGGTCATTGTCAAGGTGACAGTGAAGACTAGCCATCACAGACTCCTTGTGAAGACCCCTTTCTTCCTCCCATCTCCCTACATTGCGCTCTTAACATATTTCATTGAGAGCTGCATAGTTCAATAATTTGCCAAATTTGATTTTAAATGAGCATATATTGTTTTGAAATAAACCAATCCCTGGGCTTAGCCAGTTTTTGAGACTCAAGTTGCCTCTTTTATACACTATCCCTGTTGGCCTTAGTGATTGATGGAGAACCTTTGTAAAGGGAGACTGCTCATTCATTTCCTGGCCACCCAGACATAAATATTCACACAGAAACTATATTAATTACAACACTGTTTGGCCTATTCGCTCAGGCTTCTTATTAACTATTACTTCTTAAATTAACCCATTTCTATTAATCTGTGTATTACCACGAGGCTGTGGCCTACTGGTAAGATTCCAGCATGTCCTCCTTTGGCAACTACATGGCATCTCCTTGACTCTGCCTACTCTCTCTATATATCTCTGTTCAGATTTCCCACCTGGCTTTATTTTGCCCTGCCATAGGCTGAAGCAGCTTCTTTATTAACCAATGGTGATAAAACATATTCACAGCAAACAGAGGGGAATCCCACAGTCAACCTTTGTGGTATATTTCAGCTGTATATAACACAGCTGGAAAACCACTAACTAGAATGGAGTCACCAGTCTCGTTCTTCATCTTTCTGATTAACTGATTAGCTAATTCCATCTTCTTTCTTTTCACCTGTTTTTCTCCTGAAACATTACCTTGGTCTTCTCAAAAGCCATTGAGACATCCCTACCATTTGGATAATAGTTAGGTCTTTGTATTTTCATATCCAATGTGTTTTACAATCTAGTCCAAATCAACGTGGCCAGTTCTGACCTACGTGTGAAGGAGCAGAAGATGTTGGTTAAAGGGGAGACCCATGGACAGGTTTTGAAAATATGTGGGTATATAACAGCCCTATAGTGATAGTGCTCCAAGGTTGCTGGCTTGATTTGTCACCCTTTTAGTCATTCATTCATACATTCACAAATACTCACTATCTGGACATTTCTCTAGATGCCAAGGAATTGAACTAGATAATTTTTAATACTTGAACTTAAATTCTCCTCAGGGAAAGCAGACCATTACCAGACAACAAAAAGGGAAATGTATATTATTTTTGGTATTGAATAAGTGCAATGAAAAATAATCCATCAGCAAAATGTTGAGAGTTACTATAATTTAAGATAGGCTAGCTTCTATGATGGTGTCTAAGAAGGTCAGGTCATAGTTATGTTTCTTGATCTGTTGGGGCCAGGGTGCCCTGGCAGTGGGACCAGGACTTATCCTGGGTGCATGAACTGGCTTGTTGGAGCCCATTCCCTACGACATCTTGTTCAGTCTTGATACAAGGGAAGGGGCTTAGTGCTGTCTCAACTTCATTGACTCCTCAAGGGAGGCCTTACCCCCTCTGAGG
>LOEQ01002147.1:3658-20704 GCA_001685075.1 Bramus lutescens | reverse complement strand
CAGGAAGGTGGTGGGGTTGGGAATAGAGGAGGGGTGGGGAACTGGGGTTGATATGTAAAATGAAAAAAAGATTTAAATTAAAAAAACAAACAAAAAGGTGAATGGCAAAAAAAGAAGGAGGAGGAGGCCAGGTCATGGTGGGACCTTATAGACCATCTTATTTGTTGACTGCTGAATGGAGGCATACTACTTGGGCAAGTCACCTCTGTACCCCAGTTTTCCCTCTGAATTGTAATGGTACCCACCTCAAACAATTGTACACATTAGAAGCTATCATGAGTGTAAGGAGGACCCAGATTAGTTGATTCTTCCTGTGGAAAATTTAAATGCCCGCCATATGCCAGCAACTGTACCTAGCCCATAGGAATGCACACACTGGGCTATCTTACAAGCATTTAAAGGAGATACATTGAGCTGAGAGTATTGGTATATATTGTCTTAATTTCTTTGCCTGTTGGTAAAAAATACTTTGATAAAAGCAGTTTGAGGCAGAAAGGGTTTATTTTTGTTCATAATTCAAGAGTGTATTCTATTAGTACAGGTAGCCAAGGTAGCTGGTCACATTGCATCAGTAACTGGAAAGCAGAAAGTGATGGACGCTTGTGCTTAGATCATTTTCTCTGTTTTATATGGTCCAGGATCCTGGCCTAGGAATGATAATACACACTGTGGGCTGGTCCTGGTACTTCCATCTCAACACAATCATGATAATTCCCCCCAGGCCCAGGGGTCCACCTTCCAGGTGACCTAAGCGTCTATCAAACTGACAGCTAATATTAACCATCACATCTGTAATCCTAGCACCCAGAAGGCTAAAGCAGAAGGATCACGAGACAAGAAGGAGACAGAGAGACTGGCAGGCAGTAAATCATATCTTAACATTCCCTCAACAGTAACTGCCAGAACCTGGGCCTGATTCACTGAGGACCATGGACATGATACCAATTCATGGGTAACTGTAGATCATTCTTTTGTTTGTCACTTCATAGCCTTACTTGTTGTCATCAAGAGCCCACAATGTTCACTTGATATGGCATGGTCATTAGCTAGAATGAAGTCCCTGAGTAGCTTGCAGAACATTTGAAACTAAATAATCAACAGCACAATGACCAGTAAGGGCACAAAGATAAAAGACATTGGTCCTACCAATTTCCACTGTGTTGCAGACTGAATTTCTTTATCCTGAGCTTGAGGCAGGAGCCAGAGAGGAAGCTTCAAGACATTAGAGAAAGTCCCTTTATGATAGCCTAAATCCTGGGGACTGGTTTCCCTGGACCATCAAATTCAACACCTATCTTTGGGTCAACTATTCCTAAAACAATGCACTGAACCCCTTGGAGTGGTATGTGGTTGTCTGTGATGGGGGCAGGGACAAAACCAAAACACTTAAAAAGAGTCTTTGTGGTTTTAAGATTGCCATTCTTCTTCTTCAGAGAAGTATCTGAACTCAGTTTCTTTCCAATTCAACCAAAGTACAGAGTGGCTACTAAGCATCTGATGTCCTGTCAGCTATTGGAGTGTAAAGCTGAGATGGACAGAGCCCTTGTCCTTGAGATACTTGCTGTCTGTTGGGTGAGACACATGTACAAATGATGATGATCCTCCCTGACAAGTGTTAGGAAAGAGGCAGGCATGAAGTAGTATGGGAATGCAACTAAGAAGCGATCACTCCCTCTGTGTGTGTTGTGTAATACTGTCTGTGAATTAGTAAGGGCTGTTAATGTTGCAAGATATCATTGATTGCAAGCTGCTCTCTGATTTAATAGCAGTGTCATAGATAGTGTCAGTTGTCCGCCTGATACACCCAGAAAGAGGGAACCTTAATTGCGGAAATGCCTCTGTCAAATTGGCCTGCGAACATGTCTGCAGGGCATTTTAATTGCTGACAGATGGAGGGTTGAGCCCACTGCAGGTGGTGCCATCCTTGGGCAAGAGATCCTTGGACGGATAAGGAAGCAAGTCAGAGGAAACCAGCCAGTAAGCAGTGTTCCTCCATCGTCTTTGTTTTGGTTCCTGCCTTGGTTTCCCTCTCATGGTAGGTTGTAACTTATTTTTATTTATTTATTTATTATGTGTACAGCATTCCTTCCATGTGTGCCCGCATGCCAGAAGGGGATACCAGGTCTCATTATAGATGGCTGTGAGCCACCATGTGGTTGCTGGGAATTGAACTYARRWCCTCTGGAAGAGCAGTCAGTGCTCTTAACCACTGAGCCATCTCTCCAGCCCTGGGTTGTAACTTATAAGCCAAGTAAACCCTTTGCTTCCCCAGTTGCTTTTTGGTTCTGGTTTTATTCTGGTCACAGAAAGCTAACTAGAATGTTGTGGTTTGAATGAGAAATGTCCCCCATAGGCTTGTGTATTTGAATGCTTGGTTCTCAGACAGTGACACTCTTTGGTGGAGATTTAAGTGGTGCAACCTTACTGGAAGAAGTACATCACTTGGGAAGGGCTCTGAGATTATATAACTGCACCCTGCTTAGCTTGCTTTCTCTGTTTCATGCTTGCAGTAAAGGATATGAGCTTCTTGCTTCAGCCACTAGGGCTACCTGCTGCCATGTCTCATGAACATGATAGACTTTTTTTTAAACTTTATTTTTATTTTATGTGCATTGATGTTTTGCCTGCATGTATGTGTGAGGATGCCAGATTCCATGGATCTAGAGTTACAGACAGTTGTGAGCTGCCATGCGGGTGCTGTGAATTGAACCCAGGTCCTCTGGAAGAGCACTCAGTGCTCTTAACTGCTGAGCCATCTTTTCCAGGCCTGAGCATGATAGACTCTTAACACTTTAGAACTGTAAGCCAAAATAAATCCTTTCTTCCATAAGTCAGTTTCTACTGGTGTTTTATAAAAGCAAAAGAGAAACAAACTAATACACAGAACAATTATCTTTTGAATAAACAATAAAAGGTACAGCCATGTTAAATAGTCATAGCAGTTGAAGTGAATTCCAATTGCAGAGCATGAAAATGCATAGTTGGAACTGCCTTCATGCTATGTGGGGATTCCTATACCTGGCTAGAGGATGCTAGAAAAGTCTGAGAATCAGTGATGGGTGTTACTGTCTTAAGGACCCCATTCACAGTTAGAGATATCCATAAAGAGGAAGGGGTCCCTAGGCATGTAGAAGTTAGCTCAATTCAGGAAATAATCAGGCTAGCTAAAAAATAAACAATTATTTTTTTATTTATTATAAGGGGGAAAACTCACGAAACAGGAACAAGAAGTCTGAGGTCAGCTGCGCTGCAAGGGAGCCACAGAGAGAGTGCACCAGGGCCATGTGCCCATTTTTCTTCGGGTCCCTGAAAGCCACACCCTAACTTGGTCCCACCTTTGCTCAACATTCTCTCAGGAATAGATTGATGCTGTCAGGAGGAATCATGTCTCATGTCAACAGAACCCTAAGTTATTTAATGTCATGTTCTACAGATCCTTGAAGTGGTTGAAGATTATCTATCTAGGCAGAATACAATTTCTATGTATCTAAAGAACCCAATTAATCTGACTATATATATAAAACAATCATGAACAACTATTTAATACCTGTATAACTTAAAGACTAAGACTTCATGTCAGAATATTAAATATTCTATAAACTAATGTGCAGCAAATGAGGACAATGACCTCAAAATGTAAACAATGTATAAGTATCTTAATCAGAGGTAAGAATAATATATAATGCAATACAAAAATATTCTAAAAGTTGTATCAATATATAAAATGTCCTAAACAGAGGTAGAAACATGCATGTATACAATATGACAGAATAACTTTGCATAGGTGTACAAATATTGTAAACAGAAATAACAAATACAATTTGAACTTGTATCAATATATAAAAAACTACACCAATGAAAATTATTCATAAATAATAGCTCACAAATATTCACTCTATTACCAATTATCATTATCCCTTTTTTAAAAATCTCTGAACCTACATAGTTTTCACCCCAACCCTCTACCTGATACAAGGAATAATCAACAACCCCTAAACAGTGTTCCCAACCCTGAGGACAAACTTTTTGGGAGAGGGGACGTTGTCCTCTGGGAATCCCACATCATAGGCAGGGAGTAAAACATAGGTAACCCTCACTAGAGGTGTTAGAGAATGGAGGAGGTAGCCCCAGGATGTCTTTTTAGGGAATATGGCCACAGTTGTAAGACACTAGTAAGAAATATCTCCATTAGATGCTTGTGTCAGTATGGGGATGGAAAGAGCTAAAATCCTCCTCAGACTGTGTTATGGTCTAAGTGGAGAGTGGCCTCCATAAACTCATATATTTTCACACTTCAGTGCCCAGTTGGTGAACTACTTGGAAGAATTGGGAGGTGTGGCCTTGTTAGAGTAGGTGCATCCTTGTTGGAGGAGATATGTCACTGGGGGTGGACTTTGAGGTTGCAAAAGTCCATGCTGTGCCCAGTTCCCCATCCCCTCTCTCCCCTGTGGATCAGGATATAGCACTTCTCCAGCACCAGGCCTGGTGTGAGCTGTCATACTCACTGTTGTGATGTTAATGGACTAACTCATTGAAACTGTAAACAAAGCTCCAATTGAGTGCTTTCTTTGATAAGAGATGCCTTAGTCATGGTGTCTCTTCACAGTGACTAAGACATGTATCTAACTTGTTTTGGGACCAGTTGTGGTTTAAAAAAGTGTAGTGTGCAAGCACAGGTCAGATTGCTGCGATAATGGAGGATAGTTGGTCATCAGCAGGTTCTGTCCCAGTCCAGCCTGTCTCTTTTCAGTAAGTTCAGAATGGATGTCTGATGAATATCTATTTAAGGAGAGTGAGGTTGTTTACCTGTCTGGGAGACCAATAGTTTCTTTCCAGCCCTGGTTGAAAGGCAGTGTTCAGAAACAACAGCCAAATCCATTAGTGTCCAAGAGATGACAGCTCAAAAGCTGAGCTGAAAGAGGCTGCAAATTCAGAGCCACCAGAGCAAAGCAGGTGGATTCAAAACAGAATGGGAGATAACAAATGATGGAAATGCACTCCTAAAAGGTGCATTGCAGGCATTGCAGGGTAGCCTCCTACCCCAGAATGCTGAACTGTCTCCATGTCCCAGGATGCAGAGATAGTGCTTTTTATCATCAACTGCTGGATTATCTTTTTCACGGCCAATTGCTCAAGTCACTTGCTTTATTAGGGGAACATGTATATACATGTGTGCATAGGTACATTTGTGTATGTGCATGTGTCTGCATGTGTGTGTTATGTGTGTCTGTGTTTGAAGCTGAAGGAGTTAGGGACAAGAGATAAAGAGCAACATATGGGCACAAAGGTCATCTTGGTTCACAACTTCCTGAAGGCTCCCTTGAGTGAAATGGGATTCTTGGATAAGGAGATGGCAATGATTCTGAGAACACGAGACTAGGAATCCAACAGGCTTTTGTTGAATCTAGATTTTTGTCACTGGCCCTCTAGTCCATGAAACATTGGGGAAGTTTACCATTGATCATGTGACCTTGCACAAACTCAGTCTCCTGATCTGTAACACGTATTTTGCAGAATTGTTGACAGAATTAAGCAAGATATGCTGTTAATTTCATTATGTTAGGCATGAGGCCCACCCATGCCACCTATCTCAGAGGGTATGACATTGTATAGCAGATATTTAGAGAGTGGTGCTTATCATTGTTATGATAATTGAATTAACATATTTATATTAGTACTCATTTCTGGATCTTTGGCTCAAACCAAGTCTTTAAAATAACAACAATAGCAGTCAGTAGGCTAAAAGACTCTATCATGGATTTCCAAGTACAATGATCTCTCATTGAAATCCAAGGTCAAGTGCAAAGGCCCAGCCAGGTTCTGTTGTTGATCTTTCTGGGTCAATTTCCTATGCAATTAACAGAAGTGGAGGTTCTCAAAATAGATTCCAACTTAACTTCAACAGAAAAACTCACAAAGTAGAGAACCGGGGATAAACACTGGATCTGCACTTCCAGGAAAAAGAATATTCTTCAAGCATACTTAGCTAAGATTTCCTTACTGTTCCTGTCAAGGTACACTCCTTAGTGCCCATGATGGATGGTACTGTCTAGTTCAGCATTAATGGAACAGAAAAAAATCTTGCATTTGTTTATGCATCTGTTTGATGCATAAAACATGACCTAGACAAGACTTCTTAGCCAGAGGATACTCCCAGCCTGCTCATATAGAGCCCGTTATCTCTCTGGAGAGAATAGGTTCTAAGAGGTAGAATGCCAGAGATGTAGGGGAGGTCAGAGGAAGGGAGGGAAAATGACAGGAGGAAGTCTAAGTCGGTCTCCACAATGAGGAATGGGGAAAAGCCAGGTCAGGAGAAGAGGGGGTGCCAAGAGGAAAAGCAAGCTATCTGCAAGCTGGAAAAGTCTGACTACCTGTCTCAGGGGAAGGAATTGGTGAGCATCACTCCAGGACACTTCCAGAGCCTGAAAGAATGTGAGAATGGGGGTGTATCTTGGGGGAGTGTGCCAGTGGGTTGTGTATCTCTTTCCTGGAGAAACAAAGATGGAAATGGGATTGTCTTTTCATTATATTAGCTGCTGGTCCATGCGTCTTTCCATTCATCTGTGCCTGTAAACAAGCCCCACAGGACCCCAAATTTACAAGCTAATGAGTTACAGCTAATGAGCATTTGTCACACGGTGGGAGTTAGGTGAGAAATCAGAAATAGACTTTTAAATAGTACAGACATATGCAAAAATGCCATTGATGGAATCTAGCATGGCTTCACAGGAGAAACACATCTGAGTTGGGCCCAGGAGCTCACAACCTAAAATAAAATATGAATATGTATCTATATGCAAATCAATAGTAGCACATGGCATAAGGTTTATCTAATGAATCTACAGATGCGATGCACTGCTAACACAGAGGGAAGGGGCAAATCTGTTCCTGACAGTCGTTCACAGGTGACATGATCAATTATTTGTATCTACAAGGCTGTGTGTGTTCAGTTCTCCAGTCCAGACTGTGAAGTGGGACATCAGATTCCAGATAGAGGGAAAAGTGTATGCAGCCTTAGGGAGGCCCCAGTCTCTTGGTCTTGTGGGTAGACTACAGCTCCTCAAGCTTGACCATGTCTTGAGCAATGGTTCTCTGTGTGTCAGTGGTGGACAGAAATGATCCAGACTGTGTCTCAGGGAAAGCAGGTGGGAATTGTTAGGTGAGGCTGGGAATCACTTGATATGCAAATGAGGGATGGTAGAGAACCTCTCTCTGGCCGAGGGAGAGATATCATCCGATTTTCAGGAGCTGGGGACTAAGTGGGCACATACCCTTCTGTGGCACCACGAGGCAGGGAATTGGCTCTGTTCTGCAGTTGAGTACTCTGAGGCCTGGAACGCGGTAGATCCTCAGGACAAGCCTGGCATACAGTAGATCCTCAGGACATGCCTGGCACGCGGTAGAGCCTCAGGACAAGTCAGTATCAGTGTTATTATCAGTGCTATCACTGCCTTCAGCATCTGAGCTCTTTGCACTGATGTAAGACACAGGCAGGTGGGTGCTGCTGCCAGCTGATTCGCAGTTGTTCCCCAGTACTTGAGAGAAATGCCCACACATTGAGACCTCAGGGAAGGCTTTCCCTGAGGACGGGTTCTTCATTTCTCTATTTACTACATCTGACTTTGGAGAAGCAACTAACCTCTCATATTCCTCACCTAAATAAGGGGGACAATGATGACACTCACCACAATAACAAATAGCGCTTGCCCTGTGTTTTTACTCCTTCTTCGGCAATGACCAAGAATATCTCCTTGTAAATCCCACTTGCTTTATTACTTGTACGTTCAAGGATTTAGACAATGCTTTCTCACCCCATCCCTGAAGAACATGAGCTGAAAGTTATTATATTAACTTCTCCTCAGAAAGAGAGAAAAGGAGTGAGAGGAGGGGAAAGTGTGTGCAGTAGTTAGGGTCTCTGGTCATCAGGTTGCGGACGCGTAATGCTGTGTGACCTTGAGCGTGCTGTTTGGCTTCTCTGAGCCTCAGTCTTACAGCTTCAAAATGGGGATTACCAAAGTTTATGGTGAAGGCATAGGGTAATTCAGTGGTCACCTACTGGATGAATGGCACTATCTTCAGCTAGGTCCCTGGGATACCTGCAGCCACAGATGAGGATGACTTAATTATACTGTTGGCAGGGAAGATACTGGTGACCTTTGTCATTATACTACATCTTCAGAGATGTAGGTAAGAGGTTGTTGGAGGAGACATTTTCTGGCTTCTTTCCTCATCTCACTCCAAGTCATTTTCCAACTGGACTTCTGTTTGCTGCCAAGATTTCTAAAAATAACTCTATTTCCAGAGAGAGGGGGCTGACATCATCTCCCCAAAGAGACAAATTGTCTTGCTTACAAACCACTCATGGATATGTGCAACCTTGGATGTCTGACAAGGATCCTGTTGGGATTGGCAGAGAGGGTTTTGGCAGAGGACAGGTGAGATCAAAACGCTAAGCATCGACTCCAGCAACTTGATTCAACCAACATGACCAACATGCATTCAACTTCCCCCTTGATATATTAAGCATTAGAGTTATACGATATGATCAAGGAGTGGTTCCTACACTCTAAGAATCTACAGTCATGCATGTGCATATAGTGTATGTGTGTGTGTATATGAGACAGAGAGAGAGAGAGAGAGAGAGAGAGAGAGAGAGAGAATGACAGACAGAGATAGGGACAGAACAGAGACATAGAGAAACAGAGAGGGAAAGAGACAGATGCGGTTCAAAGCCGAGCACATACAGGTCATTGGAGCTGAAGCCCAAGAATGAACATTAAGAAGTGAGCTCAAGGAGGCAGGATGCTTGCTCAACAAGGCCATCACCTCTCTGGCTGGAAAGGCATCTTCTTGCCCCATCACAGTTTCCCAGACCTCTTGATAATACACGCCATCAATAAGTGCATTTCTTATTTCTCCAAATTTCAGAACTCATTTGTTTTGTACCTTGCCTCCAAAGTATGTCAACCATGCCTTCAAATGGTGATTTGTGTTCATTCATCTGGCAATTTTCATGGGGTTCTTGATTTTTTTAAAAAATAAACATATGGTTGGAGATTAGGAAGGGCTCTAAGAGACAGAGAGATGTTAGATAGGATGCCATGCTAATCCAAGGGAGCAGGTGAGGAGCTAAACTAAGCTGATACTGATTGTGGGGATGAGGGACATAAAAGGTGAAGGTTCTGAGGCCAGATTTGCACTGAGTGAGAGGGAAGGAGTCTAGACCATGTCCCCCTGGATTAGTTGTAGTTGGTGTCAAGTGCCTTCCTGATGGTAGTTTTCCAGTAAGTGGGCCCATGTTTCCATAGAGCCACCTGGGTGCTTCTGAGTCCTTCCAGGTCTTCTGGGCACAGAGACCAGAAAACTGGTGCAGAGATATGGAATTACTGTAACACACAACATGAGGAAAATAGGGACGTTCCTTTCCTTATTCCTTCATGTGATAACATGGAAGGCATTCAGTTTGTGGATTTCATTAGTATGTCACCTATCTGATGTTCCTTTTGAGCAAAACAAATATCCCTAAAGGTCACACTGTCCATTTTTTATATCAAGTTATTTTTGCAAAAGGGATTTATCTTATTGAAAGTTTTTGTTTGCTTGTTTGTTTTGCAACTGGCCTGGAATTCAATATGTAACTGGGAATGACTTGCAACTTCTAATCCTCCTGGCTCCACCTCCAAAAAGCTGGGATTATGCTGTATTATATATATAACATCATGCTCAATTTATGTAGTGCTTGGGATTGAACTCAGGGCTATCAGTATTCTACTGCCTGAGCTGCAACCTCAGCCTACATTGACTTAAAGGGGGAGATTGGGGATATAGCTCAATAGGGGAGAGCTTTCTTCACATTTTTGAAGCCCTAGTTAAATTGCCAGTATGACAAAACAAATAGCAAATACAGAATGGAACACACAGTGTATCTCATTATTAGGTACCAAAGGCAGCTGGGTCAGATGAGTACTGAATTCTAGTGTTCTTGACCTAATTATAAATGATAATTTAATTTTCACTCAAACAGCTTGATGTTTTCACATTCTCTAATGTATTTGGAGAGGCTAATGGAGTCATAAGAATTTCTAAACGAGAGAGAGAGAGAGAGAGAGAGAGAGAGAGAGAGAGAATGGCAAGGTGGGGAGGGGAGAGGCAGTTCACAATGAAATTCTCCTACCCTGGAAGAATTGTTTGTTTAGTAGTTCCCTTCGTGTGAGCGATTCGCATATTGTACCATTTCGCAGGAGTTTTGATGAAGCAGTTACGAGTCTGTTATGGTGGAGGACACTAGAAATGACCAAGAATGGTGTAATTCCTTTGGCCACCTGTAAGGCTGCACTTCCGGGTTCCACATGTATCCCAGGTGCACATTTGTGAGTCGCCCGCCATCTGCGTCACCAGCGTCTGACACAGGCTCAGGGTGTATTGCCCGTCATCAGTGTCTGACGTGGACACGTCTCTCCCTTCTGCGAACGTGCTGGGAAACCTTTAAAAGCTAAAGGCCCCATTTCCACGCTCTCTTCTTCCCCTCCTGTTTACACCGTTTCTCCGAGCTCGTCTGCACAATCTTCTAATGAACCTGTACACGTGGGTTCGTTTGTGTCTCGTGTTCTCTCCTAATTTCCGCAGGAAATTTTAAATGGTTTGTTATGAGTTGAATCTGAATCTGAGTCCCTCGGAGGCTTATGTTTTGAATAGTTGGTTCCTAGTGGGCAGTGCTGTTTTGAGAAGCTGTGCAACCCCACAGAGGTGAGAACTCACCTACAGAAACAGGGTTTTAGGAGCTGCCCCATGAGGCTGATGAGATCCCAGCCTTGATTTCACCCTGAGGGCTGCTTCCTGGTCACCAACATATAAACAAGCCTCAGCCACATGCTCACACCACTATGGGGGCACTCTGCATACCTTCCCCACCAGGATTTTCTGTGCCCCCTGAAACTGAGCCAAAATAAATCATCCCTTAGCTTGTGGCCTTTGGGTATTTGGTCACTGCGAACATTACTAATAGAGAGATGAAAGACTCACCTGTGCCCACATCATTAGTACTGATAACAGCGGCTTGCCCCATGAGTTAAGCACTCTTGAGTTGTCTTTGCTACATCTCCAGGAGGTAGAGACTGTTATTGTTGACATTGTGTAACTAGCCCATTACACATCTAACAAATGGAGGGATAGGATTTAAACTCAAGCTGTCTGACAGCAGAGTCTGTGCAAGCAGCAAACATGCTCTCCTAGGTTGTCATTAGGCCTCGGACCTGTGCTCTGAAATCTTAAAACTTTATTGAGTGTCTACTATGTTCTAGGTACTGTGCCAAGGCACAGGGGCAAGGGCGAAAAAACACTCAGGGTCCCTGCTTCTGGAATAGCAGAGTCTGATGGGCAAGGAGAATGGACATACTTAGCCCACACAACAATCTCCATGATCATGGCAAAAGCAGTAGTCGGTGGAGGCATGAGGAGGGGAGGGCGGCGATGAACTCAGAAAGATTTTCCTCAGAAGGGTGGCTGAAGTTGGCTTTAAAGGGGATCCATTAGATCAATCTTTGTTGTGGGAGGGGAGCAGTCAGTTGGGGAGAACAGGCCCAGGTGGAACAAGCCACTGGTGCAAACCGGAGTACAGCAGGGAGACTGTCATAGAGTTTGGCAGCAAGAATGAGAATAGAGGCCTCAGAGGAACACAGTCGCAGAGGGCACTGTGTTTGGAATAGCTGTAAGACCATTACCATCCCCCAAGTCCATCCAGTAGCAGGTAACCACTGGTAAGGTACCCATTCATATGCTAAGAAAGTGTAACAGGACACCAGCAAAGAGAAGTCCTGCTAATGCTGTCTTTAAGATAAGGGTGTAAACACCCAAGAGAGAAAATAGATGAAGTCAATTCCTGGTCCTCAAGTCCCCCACGGCCTGTTTCTGCAGGACATTTGTCATTTTCCCATTCTCCT
Organism: Bramus lutescens; assembly: GCA_001685075.1. Taxonomy (NCBI): domain Eukaryota; kingdom Metazoa; phylum Chordata; class Mammalia; order Rodentia; family Cricetidae; genus Bramus; species Bramus lutescens. The sequence goes on along the minus strand of LOEQ01002147.1, from coordinate 8,765 downwards.
AATAAGATCATGACCTGTTATTTCCACCTTCTGTCATCTTGCTCTGAGGAGGGGTGGTCTTGTCCACCCCAGCTACAGCCATCCAATTATGCTGAATCTAAGCAGGAGACATCAGTATAGCAATCTAACAACAAAGCCCATGTTTACTCCATTCTGGAGCCTTGGCAATACTCACCTTTGGAGATGATATCTGCATAAATTCACAGTCACTTTGAACAGAGTGATAAGCACAGTACTGGTTATGCAGAGACTCGGAATTCCCAATTATTCCTGGGTTTCTGTGCTGACTGTCAACTACACTCATTCAGCATTGATGCAGCAACCTCATGGTCCATGGCTTTTTGTGAAGGGCTAGTTGGAAGGTAGAGAATGAGGCCAAAAAAGAAAAAGAGGAGGAGGAGGAGGAGGAGGAGAAGACGAATAATAATAATAATAATAATAATAATAATAATAATAATAATAATAATAATAATAATNAGCCAATGGAAGCTGCCCTGGCAGTGGAGAGAAAAAAATGTTTATGATTATGACTTGGAGAGGCATGCTGAGGACTTTCAGAGAGTGTGACTTGAGATTCAGAGGTCCAGGGAATTAGCAATGGCTTTGGATGGTTCTACTGAAACTGAGTGGCCAATAGTTTACCCAGCAAACGTATGTTAGCTTAGGAATGAGAATTCTTCTATGCACTAGAAATTTGTTGATAATGCCACATGGTGACAACACACATGCTTTTGTGGAGTTTGTGTCCTAGTCAGGAGGAGGAGGGCAGACTCAAATGTAAGAGAACTAATGATAAAGCAAAACAGAGATAAGTATAAAGAAGGCAATCAGACAGATTGGTGCGGGGGCTGGGTCAGTACCTCATACTGAATGGTCAGAACAAGCCTGAAGAATAACAATCATGCTTGAAGGATTTGGGGGAACAGGGCAGCTATATGTGCCAAGGTCCGGAGGCAGAACTAAATGTTCTTGCTGCAGTGCGGGGAAGGTGGGGTGGGAGCAGACTGAGCTGAGGCAGGTGACGCCAGAGAGTGTACAAGGCACTTATAGTCTGGAAAGAACTGGAACTGACTGTAAGCCCGAGGAAAAAAAATGCTGAGTGTGTTGAACTGGGGGACGAGGAGATTAGTCCTGGGAAGATGAGACGAGAAGGAGCTCATTACAGTCGGGGAGACAAATGTGGTTACACTAAGGACTTGTGGAAGTCATGTTTAGAACATGACTGTGGGGACTGTGGGGGCTGAGTCAAGGGAACCCATGGGTGACCAGTGTGCCCTTTGCCCCTTGGAAGCATAGTCAGAAACGTATGCACATTCCAGATACTGGCTGTCTTGGCACAGATGCAAAAAACTGCACATCATCATTTCACACCCATCTGCATTAGCTACAGAAATGCTAGGACCTTTGAGCTTCCTCCTGATAGAACGAGAGATGCCACGGACATCAGCATCTCTGAGAGCACAGGGCCCCGAGAGCCTGTAGCTCCCCTGGAGTCTAGAGTCTTTCTTACTTGGTGTCTACATGTTTGCTATTCACAGTCAACTGTATGTGCACAGCCTCCTGGGGATACAGTAAGGAAGGTGGTTGGTGGGGACGGGGAAAGAGTGATGGTGGAATAAAGCCTGTGCTAACTGCAGAGACACTGCGCAGCACCCTGAGAGGGATAGCACCCAGGGGTCTCACTGGGCCAGCCTGTGCATCTCTCTTAAGAGCCAAGCATAGAGGATGGCTGTGTAAGCAAGGGGCTCTTGGGTGCCCCTCTGCCCGTCTTCTCTCAAGAGAAAAAGGTTCATGAAGTACAGATGCCATATTCAAGGTCTAGCTTGGCTCATGGCAAATCCACCTCCTCCCATCCCCCTTTGAATCATAATTCTGGGTTCAAACTAATTGGTACCAGCCCTTACCCCAGAAATCCAGAAATAGAATGTGATTCCAGTCAGGACCTCAGCACCCACTTTTCTGAGTCCTCTAAGTGTTAGGTATAGCATCCCTTTCTCCATGGGTTACTACCTCAGTGGGCTTGAATAGCCATAGTATCACCTTCTCCCCTATTCTGACAGCCTGCTTTGACCTTGAAACTCAGCTCTGGATACTGCTGTGCAACACAACATCTCTTGGGAGGAGACTTCTGGAGGGCAAAAGCAAGGGCCATCTGGGGTAAACAATGGACTCGCCCATGTTGTAGCCTATCCTGTCAGATTTTCTTCACTGCAAATGAATACATTCTAATGGGCACGGTGTCCTGGAACTCTGTATTTCAACCGTCCTGGGAAGTCAAGGACACATGTATGACTAATACAGAATGAACATTTCTCTTCCTGCTAGCTCTTCTCAACGCTGTGACTCTTCTTGGCAAGTGAGTGGATAGCAGTTGGCACCTTCTAATCATCGTGCTTCTTGCCAGAGTCTTTAAAGATAGTAGCTACATTGCCAGACCGTCCTCAAACTCACGAGCCTTCTGCCTCAACCTGCTGAGTGCTTGTATTGCGGGTGTGTGCCACTTCACTTGGCCCACTGTTCTTGCCCTAGCTGTAGAGTAAGGGTGATTGCTCGTATTAGGACACAGGATGACCTGAATGTTGATTGCGCATGCATGGCCTTGGGACCCTGGAAATGCTAACACCTGGGGTGACTAAGCATTTTGCCTGCATGCTGATGGCCAGGGGATTCCGGTCATGATGGAAATGATTAAAAAAATGATGACAACAGGAAATCTGTAGCATCAGGCACAGAAGAGATCTGTTTCAGCATGGAGAGGGTTCCGGAGGATGGAACCCCACAGAAGCCACTCTTTGCTTAGTTCACAGGCCCATGGGCTCAAAAGCCTCAGAGGCTGATCCTGAGGACCTTTCTCAGGGTGTGGTCTGCTAGATGCAAGCTCTGTAACAGAGTAGCAAGAGCTTTTGTCTAAACCTCACCCCCACTCCCTTTCCCCTCCCTCCGCTTTCCCCCAAGGGTTCACTTGCTAGAACAGGATGGTGGGAATTCCTCTTACATCTGAATGGCAAGTAGGTGCCTGCAGGAAGGAAGGGCTCTGCCAGTAACCGGAAGCTAAGTGGGCATGGGCAGAGCCAGGTTCAGGCAAAACTGGCTGCCCTGGGTGTTATCTTGAAAGGGGTGCCTGAACCTTGTCTCCGAAGGCAGCCTGGGTGGGAGGTTGCCTTAATTTCAGTGACTCCAGGAAGCTGGGTCGTGGGATTGTAGGCTCCCTGGGGAAGGGAGGAGTCTTTCCTGAAGGAAGAACTTTCAGTCCCTCTCTGCCAAATCCCTTGTCTCCATGGAAATGCCAGAGAGGCCCAAACAAGAGGTCAGCTTCCTTGGAAGAAAGTCAGGTCAAGCATGACATTGAGATGCCTGCCAATAGTGTCTCTGCCCTGAACTGAGGCACGCTCGTGAGGCTTGGTGTCACCAGCTCCTATATGGAAATGTCAGTCACCAAGGGAGTTAGATGTCTCCCAGGGAAGCCCAGAACAAGACTTGAAACATCCGAGATCATCTGGGATCTGGAAGTGACATGACTTGTCTAGGCCACATAGGATGTCGTATAGACTAGGACTGAAGTCCCATGGTGTATCTTCCCCTAATCTAGAACAACCCTTCCTTCCTTTTTCCCTTCCTCTACAGCAGTGCTGCTCATGGATCCTAACTTACTGAATGTTTATCATGCATTAGGCCCAGCACTAATCCCTTTCCACACACGACCTTGTTACTTCTCAGTCTTTGAAGGTACACATAGTACCTCTCTGCTTTATAGGTAGGGTAATGATTTTAGGAACTCAAGTGTGTTGGTCAAAATCCTAGGGTTGGTAAATAGTCCATCTGTTCCACAAGCTCTGAGTATCTGGCAGGAGACTCAGACCTGAGGAATGTCACTCCACTCTTTCACTTTTGGGGGTCTTCTGTTTCCTTGAATGACCCCACTCTCTGGTCCACCCCTCTGTGTCCACAGTGGCCCCACTGTCAGCTTCTGATGTTTAAATGCACATCTTATTGTAGAACAGGACAGCAGGGAAGAAGCCCAGGGCCCTTTTCAAAATAGCTGTCTGATTAATTGGAGAGTTCTGCTTTGATTGCCAATGTAATGTGGATGCTGTTTGCAGAATGCTGAGAGGCTCTAAATAAAGAGAAGGTAGAAAACAAACCCTTGTATGTTTTCTTTGGAAATTGTTCATGACCTTGTCTGCTTACCCACTGATGATTTTTGATGGTTTCTTCATCAGTCTGCATACGAACAGCAGTGATAGCTATCTTCTTCGCTTTCCAATTTCTTGTTTGGTTTTGCATCTTGCATAGTAGTTTTGATGCTTCCTCGGTTTGAATAGCCTGATTCTTGCCCTGCAGATATTTCATCACAATATGGGGCTGCTGACCCACAGTGGCAGGTTGACAAACCTTAGCACTTATTTCAGCAAGTGCTGTCTGGAGCGGTCAAGGTTCCTCTTCCCCGGCTTGACCTGAGAAATAGCAGACTTGTCCTCAGAGGTCCCAGCGTTCCAGTTATAAATGCTATTGACTGTTTATTTTCCTTTCCTGGGAAGCACTTGGCATTGCTGCAGGGGCTGAGAACCAGCCAGAGTGTCATCCAGGTTCCCAGAGATTGTTGCATCACCCCTGGGTGGGATTTAGAGGCAAATAAATGATCCTGTGGTGTAGTTTCCACTTGGCTAGCGATCTGTAGTGCACAGCGCAAGAATGATTTGTGTAAGTTGCTTGGAGGCCCTTGATAATGGCAGTTCCTAATGGCTGATGTTGGTGTCCGCATGAAGTTGTTTCCATCCCAGGAGGTGGGATGACCCAGTATTAATGGCTTACTTTGAACATAAGAAAATAGAAGGTCAGTGGGAAAACTAGGGGTGGAACTGAATTCCAGTGAACCTTTCTGGTGGAGGAAGAGACATCCTGGGCTTGGAGAGTCCCTGGGGAAGGGAGCTATCCTAGAACTGAAGAATAAATAAGGAGAGGGAAATAGAAGATATATCTGGGTATTAGTGTAGGAGAATTGTCTGTATTCTGTCAATCATGTTTTAAATAAAAGCTGATTGGCCAGGCAGGAAGCATAGGTGGGTCAACCAGACAGGAAGTAGAGGTGGGGTGATGAGAACAGGAG
>LOEQ01002146.1:179265-196649 GCA_001685075.1 Bramus lutescens | reverse complement strand
GTGTGTGTGTGTGTGTGTGTGTGTAGCATCTGAGTGTTTATGAGAAGGCCTGTTTGTGCACATGTAGAAGCCAAAAGGAAACGTGGGCTGGTTCAACTCTATCACTCACCCACCACCTTTCTTTTCTTGTTCTGAAACAAGGTCTCTTCAACCAGACTGTTTCAGCTAGACTCTCTAGTCAGCAAGCCCTCATGAACCATCTGTCCGTATGCCTCCTCCCACTGCACATTCGAACCCAGGCTCTCATGCATGTACATCAAAGCATTATTCCCCAGCCATCTTCCCAACCCCCGAATCCATACTCTAAAGCTACTTACCCAAAGATATTTATTAAGACATGTTCATTCCCTTAATGTAACAATCAAAGGTGTCAGTCTTTGTAGCATTGTACATCCATTATAAACTAGAAGCAGCATTTCTACTTCCTAATTCAAATGATCTCAAGTCTAAATTCTGATGTTTACAATGATGTGTTTATGCTATAAAGCTGTCAGAAGCCCAGAAGAAATGTAAAAAGGTAGGCCTCAGAGGAAAAAATGGAATTATATCCAGAAGTCGGCATGTTACTTAAATTGTGATAAGGACTAGAGTTGCTTAACCAAACCTTTTAATAATACATTCTATAAGTGTACTCAACAAAAATTGCTGAAACAAATAAATCTGTAGCTAATCCAGTGAGAAATATTGTTCACATTTTATAGGAAATCACATAAACAGCATATCCTATTTATCTGACCCTCCAAGAACCAATTCATATCGGTTAGAAACCCTGAACTGAAAAGACTTAGTCTTGAGCACGGCAAATCCTTTCTGTGGCATGCACAGAAAAAGAACACTGTCTCTTTAAGCCGAAGGACCTGCTAGAGGTAGGTAGTACTAAGCCAAGAAAAAGTTCTGAAGTTTAACTCTCTGGAGCAAACATTTTCTACTTGTGAAGAAAACTCTGCTGAAAGACAGAAGATGACATCCCACCAGTAAAAACAGAACAGTTTTCAGTCAGTGGCAGCTTTGCCTACAGAGAGAGGGAAAAAGTGTCATAGGCTCACTTTATTAAACCATATGCTCATTGCCCTGTGAAGAAAGCAGGGTCACTAATTAGTTCATTCTGTGAAAGAAGCCCTTCCTGATCCCGTTGACTTTTGTCCCCTTGGTTAGCTCCAGCTATTTCTGTCATGCAACTTGAAGATCACTGGAGGGAGGAAGATCGCCATAACAACCGCTGAAATGATCTTGTGGAATGTGTCTAGTGGCACTGGAGTAACCTGAATATGTGCTCCAGATGTGTCGGCTGTCAGGGAGAAAGTAAACACATCTGATGGACAGCGTATGACTAGATGGCCTCGAAGCGACTCCAGAGGCTGGGGGAGGGGCTGCAGTTCCAGGGGAGGCAGTAGAGGCAGTGAATCCCCAGCTGCAGAGGACTCAGGACCCACCAGGCCTGAAAGACTGACTGCAGCTCTTCCTCTGAGTGGCCTCTGCAAATTTCCCTCTGGCATGGACTTGTGAGCATTTGGGAGTAAACTAAAACATGAAAATACTGAGAGGAAGGGGGGGAGGAGAGGAGACCGACCGGCTCAGAACGCATTCTGTCTTAAATATTAATGGCAACGTGTTTCTGAAGCATTCTATCTTAGGGGGTGGGGAGCTGTCTCCTGGCCCACACCCTCCCTCGATCAAGTGAATAGTTTTGTTTCTTTGCCCTGAATGTGTAGCTAAGCACCCTTTTATTAGGTGACTGAGTGATCACATTCCTGATCTCAATGTTCTCTCTTTTTTTTCGATGGTGGTGTGTGGTTCCATAGACTTTCACAAGTTGGACAAGAGGGTTGATTCCTTAATTCAAAACACTTAAATTTTTTGCTAACAGAATACATAGAAATGGCTAGAAAATTACATGGGCCAAGAATCCATTTTCACCTTAGTTCTTGTTCTCTAGTGTAACTGCAAAAAGAACAATTTAGATCTGTGCCCAGTGTTAAAAGTTCACAAATAAAACAGAAATTCTGTAAACATCTAGCACACAGTAGGTGCCTGCTAAACACTCACTCAGTCAAATTAATTTTTAATGTACAAAATTCAATAAAGTATACTCAGATTCTCTATATAAACAATGACAGGGATTATTTATTTTTCAAAAATAAGTAATCAAGTTAAAAAAAATACTGGAGAAAAACAAATGGGAACCTTATTTACCCAGAAGAAAAAAAAAACATACTAAAAAAAAATAGGAAACAACCATATCCCCACTATAGCACACAATCCACCAACCTGTGCCTAAATATGTCTAAAAATACCTGCTACTGTCTCCATACAAAGGCTTGTATCTTCAACAAGACTATGAATCTGTGTGGAAATTTAGACTATTTCGAAAGCTTTTCAATCACTATAGTCTAGATTTTCTTTCAGACCCTAAACAATTTTATTTCAATCAAAATTAACGGTTTTCTAACATGATTGAGACAAAGAACATAACTGCTCTGGAATATAATTATCTATATAATATACACAGTTATGATATACAACTGTTTATTTAATGCTTAAGGTTTAAATTGCTTAAGCTTAACATTCGTGAGGGCCACTAAACCATCACCTCAGCCAGAGGCAGGCAGCATTCACTTGGTCCTCTCCTCAAGGTGACTACCAGCTTACAAATCTCCTTCCCATATCTAAACATCTAAGTACTTGTTTCTTCTTAGATAAAGCCCATTCTGTGATTCAGATACGAAAGCCCATCTCGGGGGGTGGAGGGGGGTTAGGATCTGAGAGCAGTCAAGGGGACAAATCTTCAGTTCAGTCCCCACTACAGCAGTGACAACTGTCACCTAGCAGAGTAGGACGCCCCAGATGTTTGGGGGCTGAGAAACTTACCATGAAGACCTAGGTAAAAGAACAGTAGAGATGAATGGAATTGCTTCAGCCTTCTAGAAACTGGCTGTGCTGGCAGCTGGCAGAAAGAAGCCAGTAAGAGACTCACAGTCATGGAAAATGATTCCCCCTCTAAAGGAGGGCACTGTCATTTCCTTGCAGGAGAAACTGACAACCTAATATAATCATCGCCAAAGTCTAATTCATAAACAGTTGTTGGCAACCTCTGAAAACCAGAAATCATCTGGATATTTGCAATCTGCAGAGCATTCTTTATTATTATTATGGTCCAATCTTGCCACCTCTACATCAAATTTTAAAACTTCATAAAGGGCTGTCAAATTTTCAAATAAAAAGCCAAATATTTAAAAGCTTTCATAAGCCCAAATTACAAATGTGCACGTTTGTAAAATGAAGTGCCAAATGTCTAAATGATGGATGCGCTTCCGTGACCAGTTTCATTTCCCTCGATCTTAGCCTTTAAGAAGCAAGGAGTAAGCTTGAGAGTGTTCAAAGGCTTGGAAAGTGTTCATGCTCACTTCTGCAGCATTTACCCTTCTCAAGGTTCTTAAATGAACTTGCAATTTGTTTCTTTTAAGAAAGTGGTTCTATGATTTGACTGTGAAATGTTCCCCATGGCTTACATGTTTTAATACTTGTTCTATGGACAGTTTGCTGGCTTTGGGGGGGAGGGGAACCTAACAGGTAGAAGAGGGTCACTGGGGAGGGGGTGAGGAGGTGAGGATAATGACACAAACCAGTTTCCAATCATGCTTTGTTTTCTGGTTTCCCAGGCTGTGAACAAGCCCCATCATGAGTTACTGTGGTCATGGGTCCAGCTATTCTAACACCATGACTTTCCCACCACAATGGAGTAGTAAACCAGGAGCCAAATTAATCCTTCCTTCTACACTGTTCCTGTCATGTCTGATGCCACAACAAGGAACAACAAAGATGGTCAGAAATCACTGGACCTTTTTCTTATTTTTAATTCTATGTAGGTGTGTATTCTGCAAGGGATATGTGCTCAAAGTGCAGCTGTTGGAGGAGGCCAAAAGCATGGGATTCCCTGGAGCTGGAGTTACAGATAGCTGCAAGCTACTTGCTCTGTGTGTGTGTGGGCGGGGGAGTCAAGTGGCTCACAAGTGCATGTAACTCTAGCTATAGGGATCCAATGCCCTCTTCACACACACGTGCACATTCTCACACAGAGACACACACATATATATACAATTAAAACTGAAATAAATAAATCTTTCTTTTTTAAAAGATCTAAGAAACGAAGACTGTAGCAGCTATTCCTTTACTAGTCATTACAGACCAGCACACAGCTATTAGTAAGTTAAGGAAGGTCAGCAATGTTGAATAATGTGGGCATTAAAAACCTAACCTAACCCAACCTTTCCTCCCCTCCCCTGTCCCCTTTCCTCTCCTTTTCTTCCCTCTCCTCCCTTCCCCACCCTAGGCTCTTACTATGAAGGCCTGGCCTGGAACTCACTACATAAACCCTGTTGGCCTGGTTCTTTGAGGTCACCACCATGTGTCATGCTACCAAGGGAAAAGAAACCATGAATACAGTAAAGAATTCCAGAGGAAAGCAGAAGTTTGTAAAACAGAACAACAGAGAATCCAGCCTCTTCTGCCCAATGTCAGGGACCGAGAGTATCCCCTCTCAAGAACACAGCTTTGGGATGAGGAGTGACGGAGAACAGTAGTGACAAGTGGCACTGCTTAGCATGAATGAGCCCTTAAATTTCCAGCGCCATAATAAGTAAATAAATAGCTTAAATAGCTTCAACCTACTATGAATATGTCATCAGTTTACATAAAAATCCAAGAACCCACCATTCCATTCATGACCTTGCCTTTAAAACAAGTGAGCCAATGAATCCCATACCAAACTGAACCAAACAAAAGACTCTCAAGGGACCTTTGAAAATCTTAAGATAAAGCATAGCAATACTAATTTCTAAGAAAAATAATTTTAATAATTTTTAAATTTTAAGCACATTCCATATAGCACTTATAATGTAAAAAATAAGTAGAAACAGCTGAATGGAACTTGAGACCTTTAGTCCAAAGGAATCAGGTTTGTGGAATGGTCATTCATTTGCCCAACACTACCCCACTCTGCATCTGGAGACGAGAAGACAAACCTACAACTCCACCTTCCTTAGCTCTACTGACCACTTCTCTCCATATCTTCAAATGACAAGCGGCCAGTCCCTCGTGCAGGGAATTCTCTCAGATCCTCTCTACATAAAAGTGAATGTCAAGATTTACATCAAATTCCAAATACCTTCTTGCAAACAATTTCAACCTTCTGTTTGTATAAGCATTTCACCAAGATTATTTTTTAAAAAAGATAATTACCTACTCTGAGTTTGAACTATACTCTTTCCCCCATCTCCTGGAACAAGTGCTTTTGTAAGCACTGTAATGCCAAGAGGAGGGGGCGGAGCTAGACTGAGAAGATGGCAACACTGAAGTCACTGGGTTCTGAGCAGTACTGGTTGACTATATCCTGTACCCTTCATACGGCATTTTTCTCCTCTGGGTTTTCAATGGCATTGTCTTTGCAGGGCCATCACAGACCCCTGACATACTAGAAATTGCTGGATGCTTGGCTTCCTTCCAAAAGGAATCATTATTCCTGAACAAGAAACAAGTGATGTCCTGGATCCAGGAGGACCACTTCAGGTGGATGGACCCACGGCCACGTTCTTTGAAACAAAAAAGAAGTGGTCTACATCTAAATTATGTTTAAAACCTCTACCTGACTGTGGTCCCTAACAAGAACACCCCATCCAGGGCCAGTAATTCCTGCCGACAGTCTCTCTCCATTACCATTAAAAGCCTATGTCCACACCACAAGTGCAGCATGCTCTCCTCATAAGGTGTCTTCATCACTCTATCCTTCTGACCTCAGACAAAAGACCCTTCCTTCACAGATGTCATCTCTGACCATTCCGTGGTCCCTTCTTAGTATTTGGGGATTATGAGATATCCCAAAGCAGAAACAACAGCAACAACAACAATAATTCTGATATTGTTAGTATTTAATTTTCACTCTCAAGACTACTCTGATAAAGAATAAAATGTTACAAATTTGGAGACATCACTTCTACTTGTTAGAGTTCACTTATTTCAAATGTTCCAAAAATAGATCAATACTTCTGAAAACTAGGGTCTTTTTATTCTTTTTCCCACATTGGTTTACAAGGTGTGAGTGCTGCAGAAAACAAAGAGAAAAATATGCCAGTCTTCTGGTCAAACTAAGCCAGACTCTACAATGCACCAGCTGCCTGACCTCAAGCAATCCTACTACCTTCTCAGGTCTATTCACTCTTCTTAGAAAAACAATGATGTTGTCCTCAGAGAATTCGCAAGACTTATACCTGGAAACCAATATGTACATTCCTAAGTACCCCAACTACCATTTACAATTTTGTCTGATCATCTAATGTTACGGATCTTTGCACACCTATGTAAACTCCTTAAACATAAAGGAGCTTAGGAGTTTTCCCCTCTCATTAACCCCAATGTATTAGTACAGAATCTACAATATAAAAAAGCAAGCATTCAAGACATCATTTTGACATAAATGGATTGAAATGGATATGGAGAGATGGCTCAGTTGATAAAATGTCTTCTCCACAAGCAAAGCATGTGAATTGTGATCCCAAGCACCCATATAAAAAGTTGGGGGCAATCCATGTACAACTGTAAAGCAGGTCATAGGGGATGCAGACAGGCTGATCCCCAGAACTTACTGGCCGGTCTAGACAGTCAGTGAGGTCTGGGCTCAATGAGATTCTACCTCAATAAGGTAGACAGCCAAAGAAGACACCAGACAATGGCCTTTGGCTTCCACAGACACATGTGTAATGATATATAATGGCATGTACTTACACATACACTACACAGAGAGAGACATGAACACATCTTAGTGCACAATATGGGATGGCTTCTTGACATATCCTTTGTCAGTTAAGTTTTCAATATATTCTCTGCAATGGGTAGTACATTTATGGCCACCAGATTTGTGTTGTTTTACTGTTCTTCAGTGGAATTCAATATTTTTTGAGAACAAGTCACAGAACTCATAGGTACTTTTTTAAAAAAAAAAGTCTAGTCAGTATATCTTATTTATACTGGTTTCATACCACTACAATCACAAATTTCATGATACCGAAAGAACTGAGTTGTTTGCAATGATCAACACTGCCCTTCCTCACAAATGGAGAAACAATTCATATGGGTGATATGTCAGTAAGAACAACTTTATAAACAGCAAACATTGCTTGCTTTTTCTATGTTCTTAATCAAAATTGTTTGAAACTTCAGTCTGATTTAGATTCTACTTCAACTTGATTTTTCTGCTAAACATATTTACAAATGTTTTAAATGTAGTGAATGATTTAACCTCACCCAATAAATCCACAAATTAGGCACTATTATATCTGTAATTCACAGAGGAAGAAACAGGCTGAACTCTATCTGTGTTAATATTATTACTTGCTTAACATCGACCCAGCAGAAGCAAGCACGTGCAAGACACAGCCACAGCATCACATTTTCACTAGGAGACTTAGAACTCTTGCCAAGAAACAAAGATTTGGGTTAGCAGAAGGTTTAGGAGAACTGGTGTCTAAAGTTGTAGCGTTCTTTCTCCAGCTTTTCCAGTTTTGAGACTTACTCTAATAAGATGAAGCTTTCAACCCAGGAAATCTTTAGGAGAATGCAGCACCCACCCCATTAGTTAAGAGTCCTAGCATTAGCAATCTATCTCACCCCACTCAGCAGGCAGTGAGACATAATCACTTTCATCTGGTTATAACACAAGGTGGAGAGTTTAATCTCTAAACTCTATAGGGATTGGTCTCAGCAGCTTTAGAAATTGCCTCTCACACTGTGAGCACACCTCACAGCAAGATCACCCTGTTAATGGTTACCAGGTTAGGATTTGGGGGGACCCAAGGTACAGATGCCTCCACTCCCTAATGTCTTTTCCTTTGTAAGCCAAGTGTGTGGTCACTTGAGGGATCCTCGTGACCCTGCTTTCAGAAACAATTTGTTCTGATTTGAACAAAGAAATCCAGGTCCTATTTTAAAGCTAGAGATGAATGTGTGTGTATAGGGTGTGGATCATCAGTAGCATAAAAGTATACATGCAGACACAATAGAGGCCCAAGCAATAATATGTTATGAATATAATCTCAAATTTAACCTTGATTCTTCAGAAACTTTAGCTAAGCTGTTTTTTTCCAGGGAAAAAGAATCTAGAAAAACAAATTCAAGAATGTAATTTAACGTTTCATTTCGTATGAAGTTCAATTCTGCTCAGTCAATTTCTCCCAAGTTCTAAATGAACTCTCAGCAAAGTCGTCAGGAATGAAAATTAAGCACTTAGAGCCATGTCTGCTGGCTCACACCTATAATTCCAGCACTGGGGAGGCTGATGAAGAGGACCACTGTAAGGCTCAGGCCAGTCGGGGCTTTACACAGCAAGACTGTCGCAGAAGGGGGTGGCGAGGAACAGAGGGAGAATGAGATTTGTTAATCAATGACTAAAGTGAAATAAGTATTAAAATTGAGATCAGCAAATCCAATAAAGTCTAATTAATTATTTTTTATTTCCAATTTTAAACAGAAGAGCCAACCTCTAAAAAGGGGGGGACAGAGAAATAGATTAAATAAATGCATTTTCTGGGCTTCTTCAGAAAAGCCCCTTGGATGGTCCACAGAATTCTGAGTGATAGCAAGCCACATACATTAAGAATTACAACTGTTCAGCTTACACTCACCTTGTTAAACACCTGTTTAGAGTATTTTGGCTTTATCAAAATTTTTTAGCATACCATAATTTGCTTCATCTGCTATCCATATTTATAGAACATAAAATATCAGGGTTAAATTCTAAAAGGTTCAGATACTTAAAGAATTAAAACATTTACAAAACTTTGCTCTTTTCATATTACTGGAGCTGAAAATTAATTTATTCACAGATAATTTCTCAGTATATAAAACTAAAACATAATAAAAAAATCATCTTAGAAAAGCATAATTTCACAAGACTGGAAGATCCTTGCGGCACTGCTGAGTGTTTCCTATTGATAGGCAAAGGCAAGACCTGGTAATGAGGGTCCTAAAATGACAGCTGCAGGTGAGATAAACAAGACCGGAACCACAGTTTTTGATGCATTTTGAAACGCATTACTACATGTTCTTGTGCTATGACATCTGTCACAGTAGTCTTACACCAGGGCAAATGCAGACAGTCAGAACAGCAGAGCCCCAGCTAAGGTGATTCCCAGACTCCTCAGATCCTTGCCTCCCAGGACCATCACCTCTGCATCCACACTGCACGTACAGGTTCTCTTATTTATTCACCTTTGCTCTGCTTTCTGTACTTCCTGACCTATAGTGTAAAAGTATCAATAGTAGAGGGGCACCAACTCATGCCAATGCCAAGCCCTACAGAGTTCCATCATGTCTTCATTGACTATCAAGCTTAAGAGTCCAGGCTGCAAGATGTTTTGTGCATCTAAATAAGGCCCACATGACAAAAGATTTATGTTGTACATAAGTTTCACCCTACCATATTTTTTAACCATAACTGTTCCTTTGGATTTTTTTCCACACCCAGATCTCTACTGATAATTTTATTCTGTATATCCCTTAATAGGAAAACAGGGCAAAGTAATGCAACTTACTAGCAGGGCGTGATGGGGCACACTTGTACTCTCAACATTCCAAGGCAGTAGCCGGATAGCCTCACATCAAGGCCAGATTGCTCTACACACTGAGTTTCAGGCCAGCTCTTATTTCTTTCAGGCTATGAAGAGTAGCATCATGACAGAAGCATTTGGCAATGGGAGAGAAGCCCTTTGTTAAGCTAGCCTTCTCACATCCCTACTCACTTCGTTATCACTAGGTGAATAACGATGACCCAAAGGACTTAGATAACTTGACAAAAGGATGCTTAACTACTGAACTTGGATCCAACATCCACAAGAATATACTTAACCACTGTCCTGTAGTTCCCTTCTGCAGATGATGAGACATCAGAAAACTGTGATGCGATGCTTGTGAACATCAAAGAGTTCTCCAAAATCCAGTGATTTCTGAGCACAGTCAGTGTATATTTCACAGCTGCCTCTCCAAAGTGCTGCACCACCACTGTCTCTCTTAATCCTCGGAGCAAACGTGGAAGACAGAGGAGCCTATTCTTCTAAGAAATTGAAATGTTCAGCGGAGTTATCAGAGCAAACTTGGAAGTGCTTCTTTTAGAAGGGGTTCCTCTCAGGCTTGGGTAGTAGCTGCTACCTGGAGCCTTGACTCTCAATGTTTCCATAGATGGCATGATATTTAGTTCCTGCTTGCTTCTTCTCTAGGAGTCTGAATTGTGTGAAATGCAAGTAGCATTTTGTGTCTGAGCGTTTCTCAGTTCTCAGCCTTTGGGATATATTAGTTCAAAGGTTTAGACAAAGATATTCAGGTCAGCTGCCGGAACTATGGAAGAGCAGCAGTGTAGTAGTCTGTTTCTAAAACAGCTGTAGATTGCTCATACTTTAGGTAGAGCTCAGGCTTCACGTGGACTCTAGTTTTATGTTACACCTGGAGATGCTATCGCACAATGCAGCAAGCTAAGAATGATATCTGTAAGGCTAAGAAAGGTAGAGTAACCTGTATACGTTAGTCCAAAAAAATGGCAATAGTGGCCACTACATGGCTCAGTGGTTAAATGCACTTGCCATCTAAACTTGATGACTTGAGTTTGATTTTCAGGATCCCACAGTGGGAAAAGAGAATGGATTTAATTTAAAAAATAAATAAAATTTACAGGGTGAATTTCAAACCTGGCCTACGTACGTACTAAGCTTGCTTGTTATTTGCTTAGTGTTTGTGTATGTGTAATATTGGTTTTTGACATTTTGGGAAAGGATCTCATTGTGTAGACCGGTCTAGTTTTGAACCTGAGATCCTTCTGTCTCTGTCTTCATGAAGCTAGGATAGCAAGCACATACCACTATGCCAAGATTATGGCTGTTCCTCTAAAAGAAGAGTATTATTGGCTAGGCCCAAGCTAGTGATTTTTCCAACTCTAACACTAATGGAATGAGGCAGACATTTGCTCTTGAGGGAGATTATGCATACATACAGTGAATAAGAAATGAAGTTCAAGGCTGAAAATACAGGTTGGTTGGTATAGTGCTTACCTATATTGCTCAAAACCCTAAGTTAAATCCTCGGCACCACACAGAGTGGTATGATATACCTGTAATCCCTGCACTCTGGAAGTAGAGGCAGAAAGATCAGAAGCTTAAGATCTTCCCTGACTCCATAGAAAGTATGAGATGAGCCTGAAAAAATAAATGCAGTGTTTCAAACCACTACACATGTTTTATAGATAATAAGTTTTTTTGAGTTTTATAAATGAACAAAGGAATGATATACAAAGAAGAAACATAAGAAATAATAGAAAAAAATCCTAAACTGGATTACTCCACTGGCCATCAAATATGAATCATGTGTTTGCTTCCCTAGAGAAAATAAGAATGGAATAGATAACATTCATTTTTTAAATTATTTCTAATGAGAAATGAACACCAAGCCTTTTGAGAATTTAAGGTCTGGGCTGCAGTATAGTTACTCATATTTGATCATAGGATTAGCAAACTCATTATACCTTCTTATATAGCTATAAATATATAATGTCCTTAAAGGAAATCATCAAATGTCTCTCAATGTCCTTAAAGATATCCATCAAACATTTGCCTGTTTTCCATATCCCCACCTTTCAATAAACTTAAGCAGATAACGACATGTTCTTTTAAAGTGATCTTAACCCAGTACAATGTCCCATCTGGGATTCAATGAGTAAAATATTTATTTGAGTCCTCTTTTATCAGAAAATTATATTGCTGTTAAGGCCAAATAATTTTCAGTTTTATTTGTTATTTGTGTGGGGACACATGCATGGCAGCTCACATGTATGAAGTTCAGAGGACAACTTCCAGGAACTGGTTCTTTCATTATCCGTGTCAAAGATGGGTCCAGGTCATCAGACTAGTGCAGTTAGCTATTTTATTTCACCAGTCACTTCACTGGCCCTGTTAAGGCCATGTCTGGCAATCTTTTATGGAAAAACAGTGGTTTATTTTCCCCTCTACCATGTTAATATTGTAAGGAGAAAGTAAGGACAAACTCCAAAGTGTAGTCACATCATGGGAATACACAGAGGAGGAATTCTCTCTGGAGATGCACTAAGTTGAGGAAGACAAAAGAAGATCGTGGAAAACTCAGTATTCCCTCGCCCTATGTGCAGCTGTCCTCATTGTCCCTGCTCAATTGATTCTGAAAATGTGTGTAGACCATCTCTTCCCACAGTATTCTAGAGAGACTGAAAAGTCTGTCAGAACTGGCGTGTAGCTTCAGTCAGCCCAAGGACTGCTTTAGCAATACTAAGGAGCCTGCCAGGACTCTTCCCTCGCCTGGAGCCCCTCCTGGTAGATATACTACTTCATGGCATATTTGTCTCAAGCTAATCAGAGCTCAATGCTTGCATAATTTATTCTCGTCCTAAAATGAACCCAGGTCCTGAAGTTGCCGCTTTATCTTCATTTTCATCTTCTTGTAAGCATCCATTTCCACAAGGGTTGCTAGAGCCTGCTTTCCATTGGGTGACATTTCATTATGCCAGCTTCGTTCACTACTTCTGATAGTAAATACTGAGTGTATGTCTCTACCTGGATATATACTGTTTTCTCTGGTAAAATGTGCTTGATGGTAGTTGTAGTTTATTTGAATAGTCGAGTAAGGAATCAGGGGTCGGAGAATGGAAGAAGTAAGGAAAGACAGGAATACAAAACTCTAGCAAATGGAGATCCTGTAGGGTATCAGTGTGGGCATCTGAGTCTCAAGACCATGAGGGAATTGCTATGAAATCCCATAGGAAAGAAAGGCACTGTGAGCCAAACCTGGCCAGTTCTTCATAAAGTTGTATTACACACAACACCCATTTGTTTAGGTTGCAGTGGTTCTCATCCTTACTAGTGTTGCAACCCTTTAATATAGTTTCTCATGTGTGGTGACCCCCAACCACAACATTATTTTCCTTGCTATTTCATAACTGTAATGTTGCTACTGATATGTACATACCGGCTATGCAGGACATCTGACATACGACCCACAAAGGGGTCGTGACCCACAGGCTGAGAAGAAGTTTAGGGTGTGGCTAGGTCTGCTTTGTGCTACTGTGAGTAGTTGTGCCTGAGACACGGGACCTAAAATATCTATAAGCAAAGTGAAAGATGCATGACCTAGGAGCAATGGCAATGGCTCAGTGAGTAAAGTACTTCACCAAGGATAAGGATCTGAGTTTGAATATCAGCTCTCACGGAAAAGCCAAATACAACAGTGCATATCTATAACTGCAGTGGTTACAGGGGTAATAAAGATGGATGTCTCCCATGAACTTGTGGGTCATCTAGCCTAGACAAAAGAGGGAAATCCAGGTTCAGTGACGGAGCCTGTCTCAAAAAATAAGGTGAAGAGGGCTAGAGGCAGCTATCAGATTTCAACCTCTGGCCTTTGTGTGTAAGCCTGAGTGGTCATGTACATCCCCAAATGCAAACAACAAACACAGACAGACAGACAGACAGACAGACAGACAGACAGACACACACACACACACACACACACCCCTGGCCTATGCCTCAGTGTGTTAGCTAAGCCCTGTAATTGAACTTTTATCAAACTTACCCTTTTAAAGATGACGGCTGTAGGATTTATTCAGTGGCCCCATGCCATAGTTCAAGCACATTTGAATTAGCACCCAGACTGCACTTATGTAACTTGAAAGGAGCCTCTCAGACAGAAAAGTTCATTGACTTGCAGGCTAGGCCTCTTGAAGTGGATATAGCCATTATTTATTATTGCTATAGCCATAGTGTGCAGACCTGTTTACACTGAGTCATTAAAGGAGCTTCTGCAGGGTCAGTAGCCTGTGAGAACTTCTCACCCACCAGCGTATGTTTTCTTCAGTCCAACAAGAAAACACTGCTATTTTCCCTTTACTACCAACTGGAAAGTTCTGGCTCTCCCAGGCATCTATTAGTGCACATTTTGAAACTGTGTGTGGGCACATATGTGTCCATGTGAGTACACATCTACCCACTAGAGGATTTTCCTTGGGCTTAATTTTGAAAACTAAATTTCACAGATGATTTGATGAAGTAGGAAAAACAACTTATGAGCTACTAAGGGGCAGTGCTGTTGTGGCCCCATGATAACCAGTCTCCTAGATAATTGTTATGTACATGATAGCAAGGGCAAACAAGCTATATAGAACTTAATATTTCCTGGAAGGGCAATTTGCCACTTAATGTTGCTTTAGGTGCCCATTATCAGTAATTATGTACACAACTGTAGTAGCTATTTCCATAATCCAATTAAGAGATACATTCAAAAGGGAGTGTGTACGCATGGCAGGTAGGTAAGTGTGTACNATATATATCATAGCACATGGGAGCTAGAAACAGAAGGGCATGTAAAAGGTAGGCACTACAATGGAGCCAAAATGAAGAGAGAAACACATTTTAAGAAATGGAGCTCCATACTCTAAAATTAATCAAATGATTGTATAGGACCATTGATCTATTTGCCATATTCTCCTCCATGTATATTAACCACGAAGTAAGTATATTAACTTTTCCCTGTACTGAGAGTATTTTGAATCCATATGATGACATGTCTTTTGGTTGATTGTCTCTGAAAAACAGAAGTGATTATCTGAAAAAATCCAGAGTTATAAAGATACTGTCATGTGAATGAATCCTATGTTATCCATATCTGCTGTGGTGTGGCCCAGGAATGATACACTGATTATCTCATTGTCAGCATCCTCATGAGTGTATTCCAGCACAGTCATTACATTGGGGGCAATGACAGAATCATAATCCGGGAAGACCCTCCCTCTTGGAATTGCTGAGTGAGAAGGATGTAATAGGGGTGCATGATGATCTCACTCTCTGGGTTGTCATTCTCAGGAATGCTTAGTTAACAGTTTGGAAACACTAGGGAAAATGTCATTATGACAAAAAATAGAAGTTAAGCTAGATATTATCATTAAACAATTGAGAGCGGAAACCTGCCACAACCATAAACCAAATACTCTAAAGCTGAGGCTTTTAAAACATTCATGTTCCATTGCCCTCTGCATGTTGAAACAAATGCTGTGTTGGATTTGAAATGAGGTTTTATAAGTTCAATTGAATCATATTTGATGATCAACTTTTAATATTTGAAAACTCAGGTTTTAATAAGCATTGACTAGGCAAGGTTGTACGTTTTCAAATTAAATGAAAGAATGGAACGAACAGTCAAGGCCATGTGCCTAGAACACACAACCATCACAGGCTGTTATTATAGATAACAGGTCAAGCAAAGGGAACAATAGCTTCTAGTATTGAAATTATTCTTCTCAATGTAAGCTGTCTCATCTAATTGGAAGTACAGAAAGGATTCAGAGAGTCTGTTAGATTAGAAACCAGGTTTTCTGGCCTTGGCAGATACATCAACTTCCCTGTATTTTATGTCCTTATTTTTTCTTGAAACAGGCCAGTGAACATTCTGAATCTTCTTCCTGAAAGGTTTTGGTCATTTCTCAAACACTTTGACATTAGCTTCTCTATGGGACTGTTTGTATGTCTTTTAAAGACATATTTATTTTATTTGCTGTGAATGAACAATCTGCCTGTTTCTATGTGTATGCTCTCTCTCTGTTATTGAAAGAAAAGGTTTTAGTGAAAGAAGGAGAGTGTAAGTATTCAGAAAATAACTGAAATTCATTATATGCATGTATAAAACTTTTAAAGAACACATTTCAACATTTATAAAAAGAAAAGAATAAAAGCCAAGATGTGTACTTGGGCAAAGCCATAATTTTACCACTTTAAGCACAGTTTCAAGACCAAAGTAGGACTAACAGCCTAGTTACTTTAAAGTAATATTTCCCATAAAAAGCATTGGTGAGTTTTCAGCGTAAAGAGGTGGGTATGCAACTGTTTATCTGAGAAAAAGCCTTTCTGGTTCAGTCTCAGCAATACTTGGGAGAGTCCACTGTTGCTTTTGGTCCCCCATATAAATACCCATAATGCAAAATGCAAAGTAAAGGCTAAGGGTCATACTTGGATGCCAGGGGATTGAGAGCTTCCTTTTCCTCCCCAGATGTGTTCGTGGGCTTTGTTCCTTCCTAGGTTTTGGTTTTGGTCTCCATCTCTCCCTAAAGCATTCTCACCCAGCCAACACCCTCCGTCCGCTGCCTGATCTTACCCACTTGTGATCTGTGATACCACACTGATTTCCTTAGGACTACTCTTTAAGAGTCCAAAAGAGCATCTATTTTGAATGTCTGCTGTCTTAAATCACAGAGGAAAGCAACAACCTTTCAGTGGGGGGGGTATGGAAAATATACTTCTCTGCAACAGCCCAAAGACCGTGCTTAAGGCAGTGTGCGTGGATGCCCAGTGATTTGAAAAGCTCCTTTCTCCTTCCCAAGGGAATAGCAATGGAAGAGCTGGCCAAAGTTAAGCAAGCAAATAACGCAGGCAATGAATGTATTGGGAAGATGGAATCAATTTAAGGGGCACAAGACTCAGGCCTCAGTTGGACCATGCATAAAATTACTATGGTAGGAGGCTTATAAAGAACATGCTGTTAATTGGTACCCGCAGCTACAGAGGGAGACCCTGGGTTAAGGAGTTAAATGAATGAATGAACTAATGAATGAATGAATGAATGAATGAATGAATAAATAAGCTTTTTTTTACACAACGTTGATGTATTTGAACCTACTTATTTTGGTAGAGTTCTACTTATGTCAGCCTTCTTTCAGTTTCTGAATACAGATAGTGGGTGTATGATATGTGTGCCTTCCTACAGAAATTTTCAGGTGTACTACTTGGGTGCCCAAGTTCTTCCTCAGGAATACTCTTCTGTTGCTCTAAGGCAGCTGTTAGCAAATGAGCGAATAAACCGTTTCACCCCAACTTCCAAAGTTTACCAATAGTGTGTCATATAACAAAAACTATACTAGAAACCTTCCAGGATTGTCAGTGCTCTTTTGTTTACTTATATTTAATTTAACTGCATATACTTATTAGATTTATAATTTATATATACATGAAATTATATACTTATATATAATTTAACACCTATCTTTAATTCAAAATAAAAGTGTGTAGTCTATTTTTTTCAAAAAGCTATCTTCTCTTCCACTTTGGTGTAGACATTGAAGGAGCAACAAGACAGTTTTGTCTCACACTTGCTCCTCCGTCATTGTGCTATCTTTTTAATAAAATCCCAGCAGTTTTCCTTTGTAATTTGAAGAGTATATTAGCCCTCAAGCTGAAAAGCTCAGTGATTGAACTCATAGTACATTGATACAATCCAGAATTAGGTGCTGTCTTTTTAGGAAATGGTGTTCTCTGAAGACTGTTCTTTGTCTAGTATCA
>LOEQ01002146.1:167442-179225 GCA_001685075.1 Bramus lutescens | reverse complement strand
TGCTGTCTTTTTAGGAAATGGTGTTCTCTGAAGACTGTTCTTTGTCTAGTATCAGAAGACCACTCCAACTGATGTTTTAACCGAGTGTCCCTGTTGGACCAGGCTTAGTGCTGTGAAACTGTCAAAACGTGGTGGCTTTATTCTCACCATGATGAATAGCTAGTCCTCAGCGCAAACATTCCCAGTCTAGCATATCAAAATAGATTAAGATAAAAGTCTAGTTGTTGAGCCATAGGGGAAAATTACCCACTTTCCTTTTAAGCATTGAGAAGTGCTTTCTAAGGCTTAGCCAAGGGATATAGCACTTCTATCTTTTAATTAAAATGCCACTTCTCTTATTTTCATGCAACATTAAGTTAATTTGTTCTGGATTCATGCAAACAAGGAGGAAGGAAAGCACATATGCTTTCTACAGAAAATCTTTTCTGTGGGTTATATCTCCTAGAGGGAATTGATGGTAGGGTGAGTGAAGGGTTTAAACTGATCCTAAGTCGGAGATACCTCAGCCCACTCCCCAAAATAAAAGAAACAAAAACCCCATAGGACCCAATGGAACCAACAGGTTCCTGGCTTCCTTCTCCTAGCAAAGCACTGCTTTCCTACTACAGCCTTTACATCTCTCTATGAAATGGCTTGTTTGGGGCCGAGTGTAGAGCAGTAGATGAGAGACAGACATCTGGAGATGGAGTGGCTGAAATATAACACATGAACACATGACTTGGTGAATTCATAAGAATTGAAAGAATTTCTGAATTGTCATGGTTTATTGAGAAATCTGCTACTAGTGTTATCCCACTGGCCTTTGGAAATGTGTATAAATTTCATCTCAGTTTACGGAGGAAATCAGAGGAGGATTTACCTTACTTTATTTTCAGCAAACATGCATAATTTGGGCGTGGGGTCAGGAATAAACAAATAGTTTTAGACCCAGCTGTATATACTTGAAATGGTATCAAAGAGCTGTAACAAACTGTGCCTCTATGAAGAAAGTATTTTTAACAGAACACAAAAGAAACATCGTGCATGAGCAGTCAAGCCTACAGGCATAATTACATAAATGCAGAATAACGCAGGACAATATAGGGCCGTGTCACCAAGTGCCAGTCACTACTGTTAATGACTGTCATGAAGGCAGGATTAAGCCTAGCAATCAAAGGTATTTTGTGTCTCTGTTGCCAAGTCCTATGTAGAACTTCAATCATGCTCCATCTTATTTTCTTTTTTTCCTACACCTTTACATTTTATTTTTTAAACATTTATAAAATATCCTTATTGATAAATATATATATACACAGATATGTGTGTGTGTGTATATAGTGATGACAACTCTTACTGAATCTTAAGATCACAAATTTGAGAAATGGCTGACCCACAAAGATCTTCCTGTCTCTGCCTCCTCAGAGCTAGTATTATAGAAATGCAGTTCCGTGGTTTTAATGTAACTTCTCAACAATTGAACTCAGGTCCTGATGTTTACCCAGCAATCACTTTACTAACTGAAATATCTCCCCAGCCCTAGAGGGGTAAAAATTCTTACACAAAGGAATCAACACTTAAATGAAGCTGTTTAATTTTATAAACTACCTTTTATAGTCTGCATGCTTGTTACATACAAATATAATATATTAATAATGAGAT
Source organism: Bramus lutescens (assembly GCA_001685075.1). NCBI lineage: Eukaryota > Metazoa > Chordata > Mammalia > Rodentia > Cricetidae > Bramus > Bramus lutescens. Next base: position 177,587 of record LOEQ01002146.1, on the reverse strand, counting down.
TTATACCTATACTGTGAATGACCTACAAATTTTATATATGTAAGTATTCTATATCATATTTGTTTATAAATTTTAAAACACCTAAAATAATATTGGGGGCTTGCAGTGCTTTGTTCTATTTTAGTTTTCTACTTATAAACAGTAATGTAAAGAATTTCACATTTACATAGAATTCTCTACAGGATTCTAACATAGTTAGGACTCTTTTTGCTTTATTTTGTTTTGCTTTTATTCTTGTTTTTTGAGACAGGATTTCTCTGTGTAACAGTCCTTGCTGTGCTGGAGCTAGCTCTTGTAGACCAGGCGAGGCCCGAACTCACAGAGATCCATCTGCTTCTGTGTCCCAAGGGCTGGGTTTAAAGCAGTGTACCTCCACTGCCCAGCTAGGACTTTTTTTTTCCATGAGAAAATATCCCCTCCAAAGTTGAAGTACTTGGCACCCTATGCTAATGTGGGGACATATCCCTAGACTCTCAGCTTTCACTAGACCTTGGCAACACTTTGGTTCAGAGGAAATACGCTACGTGCTTGAAGCTTAAAAGGTCGTGAATGACCTGTCATTTGGTGGGCACTTTTTTGTCACAGTAAAGAAGTGATCTCTGCAGTAGGTTCGCATGTAGCAGTGGTTCTCAACCTTTCTAATGCTGTGACCCTTTAATACAGATCCTTATGTTTTGGTGACCCCCATTATAAAATTAATGTCACTGCTACTTCATAATAGTAATTTTGCTACTGTTATGAATCGTAATTTTTTCCAATAGTCTTAGGCAACTCATATAAAAGGGTTGTTCAGCCCCAAAGGGGTCATGACCCATGGGTTTAGAATTTATTCTAAGGTGTTCACAGGTAAAAGAAGCCTGAAGAAACTGAAGCTGGGAGAAAGTAGTATGGGAAGGAAGTGACTTTAGCATGGAAAAGAATTTGAAAGCAAGTGAAAGGTCAAGGATGGGGGCCATCTGAAAGTAGGAAGACAACTGAAAATAGAAGATGAAACAGACTGCAGTTGCTTTATTTTGTTTTGTTTTCTGTCTTTGCACCCTGTCAACCCTGGGAAGTAGCAGATTGAAAGCACTATTTAGAGAGGGAAATTAGGTTAAAGTTAAAGATGATGTCCAGAAGGTAGTGTTAGGAGCAGTGAAGTCCCAGATGCTGGGTGTACTCTGATGAGCATGTATCCGCTCATAGTTCTTTTAAGGTGCAGAATGTGGCTGTACTTACCCTTGCCTGTCACTCCTGGGAAAGAAGTCCTTTCTTTGTAGAATGGAGGGGAAACTGATGAGCTAATGTCTGCAGAGCAATTTCATCTCCTTAGGTGAGGCCCCCTGCAACTGCACATTTTGATCATTATGACTATTTGTGCCTCTATGAAACACTGCCAAAGAGAACAAGGGAGCCTGCCAGAAAAAGAAATTCTCCAAGGGTGAGAGATAAAAAGAAATGGGACGAAAGGGTGAGGTTGAAAAGAAATAGGTAAAAAGTAATCACCAGAAAGAAATTAGAACAATTATATAAACAGATTGGCTTCAAGGACACATGGCCAAATCTTAAAGCAAGGCTGGTAGTGGGTGAGAAGAAAAACACAACAGAAACCTTTGAGATTTGGAGTATTGCATTCTCTAGGGGTAATTAGAGAAGTTCCAAAATGGAACCTTTGGGCAGGCTACATAAAGGGAAAGATAAGATAAGAAAAAAAGAAAGAAAGAAAAGGGGAGAAAGAGGAAGAAGAATACAGACAGGAGAAGGCAGAAGGGAGGGATAGGCCTTGAAAATATAGCTTAGATGGTAAAGTGCCTGCCTAGCATGCACAGCATCCTGGGTTCCATCTCAAACATCCCATAAACCATGCAGGATGGCACATGATGTAATCCCAGGACTTGGAAGACAGAGGCAAGAGAATCAGAAGTTCAAGGCCATCTTCAGTCACATACCAAGTTCAAGGCCAGTTTGGGATAAATTAAGCCCAGTCTCATGAAAGAGCAAAGTGTGGGAAAGAAAAACAGGCATGCAAAGAGGAAAATCCACTTTCCAGGTTTTCGGATTTTTGACTCTTTCCTTTCTCAGATGAGATTTTCTTTTCAGCTATATTAGTTATTAGATATCACTGGCAGAAATCATATGGAATATAGATAGTAATTGTGCCTTTTGTAGTTTTTAGTAAAGAAATGGGATTCCAGGAGGCACTGCTCCTTTTTTTTTTTTTTTGCTCATTCTCTGGATGAAGCAGCTCTCAGTTGACTCCTTTTTAAAACTGAAACAACAACATTGGTTTGGATGGGATAGTCTTGTGTATCATGATGGATGACTGGCATTTTTTTCCATACATAAACAAGGCAAATGGGCTTAATGATTTCAGGTGTCCATGTCAGAAACACTTATCAGAGCAATGACACTAATATGAACTGGCAGCACCTAATGCTAACTCCTGCAATGTATAAGATTATTTTTAATAATAATAATAATAATAATAAAGTGTAAGAGCTAACATGAGCATCTCAGAATTCACACAATGGCTGATTTCAAACTCAAGACCCCATTAAAGAGCTAAGGCAATAGTATACAAGGATTTGGAGCCTATCTTTTTTGTTTGCTTCTTAATACCTGAAGGAGGAAGTTGACAGGGAGGATGTGTCCCTTAGAGACAGCATATTGGCTGGTGTGGCCTGTGAGGAATTTACCCACAGGATTGAGGTAGCTCTTTTACTATCAGGGTTCAAAGAGGCATCTTTCATCATGGCACCTTCTCTATATAGGCCCCTGCTGTACCCCTCTTGTAATGAGAATGACATCAAGTCCTTTGATTCTCCTGCATTAGCATCACCCCATAAAACTCCGTGCTCTAGAGATCTGAGATAGCATCTCAAAACCCATTTGTTAGAATCTTGTTCTCCAGCTAGATAATATTAGGTGAGGGCCTCTTGAAGAAATGGATACCAAGACTGGGTGGGTGGGGCACATGCTCACAATTCTAGCAATTAGTGTGGCAAAAAAGAGAATTTTTCACAAATTTGGGATCAGTCTGGTCTATACAGGAAACATAAGGGCAGCCAAAGCTACAAAGTAAAACCTTGCTTTAAAAAGGAAAGAAAGGGGCTGGAGAGATGGCTCAGTGGTTAAGAGCATTGCCTGCTCTTCNTGCAGGCATACACACAGACAGAATATTGTATACATAATAAATAAATAAACATTTTCTAAAATGAAAGAAAGAAAAACAGAAAGAGAAGTGAGAGGTTTGGCTGTAGCTTAACTGGTGAAGCACGTGCCTCGCACACAGGAAGCTCTGGGCTTCATGAACCAAGTTTGAAGGTTCACAGAGTAATCCCGGCATTTAGAGGGTAAAGTGAAGATTATCAGATGTTCAAGGTCCTCTTCAGCTATTTAAGGAGTTTGAAGACAGCCTGGGACACATGAGAAACTGTTTCCAAAAGCAATTAAAAAGTAAACAAAAGAAGCAGGGACTAGTGAAGTGAAGGTAGGTTAGTTGGGATGTGTCCTCACAGAGGCTACTGGGACTCCTGGATATTACTTATCCTTTCATTTATCCCTTTGGTTATGAGGTAAGTGATTTTATTTTAGCATATACTCCCACTCCTAAGTGTCCTCACATGCCCAACAAAACAGTGCCCCTGACAATGGACTAGAAGCATCAAAATTGCAAGCCCAAATGACCAGTTTTTCTTCATACAATGATTATTTCAGGAATCTGTTATAGTATTATAAAGGTGACTAATACTTGCAAGCAACAATTTTGACCTTACTCTTGTTAAGATTCATTAATGATGACTTCATAGAATCCAGAGGAAGATGCGAAAAGAAGCGCATGTTTGTCTAAATATATGAAAACCTGATTATCAAGAAGAGCCTCATTTGACTACTTGTGTTGACTATTTGGAGTCGGTGAAACTGCAAGTGTTGCCAGTCATAAACTGGTTTTATCTCCACACTAATTGTGGCCTAGCATACTGTGATCCTGCTCTCCAGATTCCCAATGTGGTTTTTATTTTTATTTAGCTGACCCATGCAAATGTCCAGAATGCATCAGTAGTAGGTATAATCCTGAACAAAATCTGAAGTTACCTGCTTCAGGCAGTCAAGACAGCCCAGGAAAATAGACACGTTCTCCTGGCAAATTACCAATAGGGAAAGAATGGTATTGTAAAGAAATCTATGAGAGGGGTACCTAATCCTATGCCATGCTTGCAGGGTAGCTTAGTCTAATGAAAGCCTGACAAGAGCTACAAATTAAATATGTTGTCTGATACTCTAGTATCTCTCTTCATCTTTTGAGACAGAATGTCAGGGTGCAGCCCAGGCTGGAGTCAAGATCTGTCTTTCCACTTCAACCTTCCAAGTGATGGGATACAGGCTTGGCCTTCCACATCCAACTCTCTATTGTCACATTTGAAACCCCAAATAAACTGGTAGCATTCACCTTTACTATATTTTTGCTCAGTCAAAAAATAGTATCAGTTCAGCATGTAAATGTATTACTAAGGCCTTTGTATGTCTTCCCTAATATGAATTAAAATTCTAATGTGTATTTCACACTTATGCCTCATCTGGATTCAGATCCTCAGCACTTCCAGTGTTCAGAATAGCCACATGTGAAAAGTGGCTACTTTATTGAATAAGGGGAGTTGCTAAGAAAGGTTCACCAAGGATGAATTTAAGTCAGAATGCTAAGCAATTTAGTCTGGGGAATAAATGGAAATGGCTTCAAAGGGCCAGGCAGCTCATAGCCTGAAAGGCTACAGAAGACAATCACAGAAAAGAAATGCATGGAGCTCTTTGTAGGTGGCCTTGGACTAAAAAGGTAGCCATTGAAAAGGTAGAGAAGTTAAGATGATGAGTAAGTTGGGTGTGGTAACGAAAAACTCTGTGGTAAATCTTCAGCTTTGGGGACCCAGAAGAAGGCTCAGGCAGGAGTAAAGGGCTTGCAAACAAGCTTGAAGAATGGAGTTTGGATCCCCAGCACACTTACATAAAATCTAAGAGGTGGCCACATAGAAAACTATAGGTGACCACATATAATATTATAGGTACCCTCAGATAAGATTATAGGTGACCACACATCTATAATTTCAGCCCTAGGTAGGCAGAAACCAGAGGACGCTTAGAGTTTCCTAAGGAGCCAGTCTAGTCAACTCTCAAACAATGAGTTTAATGTGAAACCCTGTCTCAAAAGTTAAAGTAGAGAAACAATTGAGAAGGATTCCCAATTCTGACCTGGCTTCCACCGTGCATTTGCACACAAATTCTTATTCAGACTCCCACTGACACACAAAAACACTTACCCATAGAAGATATAAGCCCCTGTTTCTTCTGAGATGCCTATGATAAACAGAAGCCTGACGTGGCATTAAAAAAATATTGCAGGCATCCACAGACCCCCAACTTGGGCTTCAGTTGAGCACAAAACTTTTAGGAAGGAGATGACAGTTTAATCAGCCTTTGAGAGGATGGATAGCCAGTGTCATTTACCCTGCAGGGGGTGTAGGTTACACAGAAGAACAGACATAGTGGAGTTAATTATTAGAACCATCAAAAGTTTATGAGTACCAATTTTGCCTGCATGTATCATTCACACCTCATTATCTTCTATAAACAATTAGGCTTTTGCTGTGCCAGAATGGCATGTTGATATATGATATAGACCTTTCATTAGAATATTTGTATTCTCATCCTTCATAGAATCAAGGTCTATTTTATGTGGCTTAAGAGAATTTTATGGATTTTAAGCTACTGAAGATGATTATTCACGAAATGCATAATTTTCACTGTAAGCCATGCCTAAGTCATGTAAACTCAATTTAAGCACAACACTTATGAGTCTTCTTTATCCAAATTATTAAAACATTATCTAAATTTAGATGTAAAACTGTAATATAAAATCTGAGTGTGGTTTAAATCTACATTCTTATAATTTTTTTAGTGGAGGAAAACAGATGTAAGAAAACCTTATAATTGTAAATAGTAGTTTCAAGAAAAAAATACCAAATAAGTTGACTTAAAGGGCCTCAAACATACCAGCCTCTTAGGAACACAGTTCTTATGACATCTTTCTTACTAATTTCTAGAAGCTGCATGAGTTTATGAGAATCAACATTACAGTGTTATAAGCCAGGTCTGGTGGCTTATGCCACAATTCCAGCAGTTGGGAAACTTGAGACAGAGGGATTGCTATGCGTTTGAAGCCAGTGTCGGCTACAGAGTGAGTTCCTGGCCAGTTTTAGCTATAGAATGAGACCTTCTTTCAGACAAACCAACAAAGAACAAAATGTTACAAAAGTATAGAACATGGAGCGCTGGTAGAAGGATAGACTATGAATACAATGCTGAGAATTAGAACACAAGTAATTGCTTTCATGCTGTGCTGTGTCCTTGGAGTCCAGTTAAGACTGTAAATACCAGACGAGTGAGGTTACTGAAGTAGGAGCAACCTACTTCATGTATGTATGTTTACATACAACCTGTAAAGCAGCAATGCCAGTGGCTATGCCTTTGGGTCATCTATGTTGTGAGCGGGTGCTAGTGTGCTCTTTATCTCTCCTAGACTTAGAAGTAAAGATCCACTAAAAATTGATATAGCTAGTATCAACTACTTTATGGTTGCAGTTCACCATGGAGCCTCTTGTAAAAGCTCTGCCAACCAAAATGACTGTTAGAAACACGTATTTTGCAGCCAAAAGACCATGTTTTTTATTAATTCAGTTTCAAGAATGATCATGTCGTTGCTTATGGCTCTCAGAAATTTCCCTGCCATGAATATCAAGGCTTCACCTGTGCCCTAGTAAAACCCCAAAGTTTGTTTAATTAGATTCGGAGTATTGATTGGTCTCTTTATGGAAACACCACTGTTGGTGATAACGTAACTTTTGTTTGTTTTTATTTTTGTTTTTTGTTTTGGTATGTGTCTCTCTATACTCTCTCATCAAATGGTTGAGCTATTTTTATTTGGCTATAATAAGTAATTAATGCATTTGAGTAGCTAGAAAGAAGGTTCAAGCAGTAAATATTTTAGGCTTTGGAAACCATATGTCTTCTGTTACTAGAAACAACTCCTGCTATTAAAAAAAACACAAAAGAAGATTTAAATAATACCTAGATGAACAGGTATGACAACTAATGTTACAATAAAAACTTTGTTTACAAAGCAAAGAAAATCATCCTACAAACCACAATCCCAGAGAACTTAGACAACAATGAGGACACTAAGAGNTCCTGAGTAAATTGGGAGCATGGGGACCTTGGGGGAGGATTGAAGGGGAGGGGAAAGACAGGGAGGGAAGCAGAGAAAAATGGGTCTGTTCCTGAAGAGATGTATATTTTTAAATGAAGTTTGTTTTGTTTGTTTTCAACTAATTTTAGTTGAGGTGAATTCTAAGATGCCCTATGTACACAACTCATTGTTTTAGATAAGAATGAAGTAGAGGAGTCAAGAAAATTTCCACAAAACTTTTAATATGCTATGGGAGAGAACTAAAACTAAACACTAGGATTAAGGGCAACCAGTTCTTGGGTGCGGGGTTGGAGTTCTGGATGTTGACAAAGCTTCATAGATAAACATTTATAAGAAGGATTCCACCGAGAGAAGGAACTCTTGGATTCTAGACTGTTGTGGATGCTCTTGGTTACTGTTGGGAGGGGGAAATGAATTAGATCTCCAATGAATGATGACCAAGATTCTTCTACATTAGAAGCTGAGATAATCATGGACTTATTTTGTCCCATTTTGCCTGCTTAAGCTAGTTCCCATGGACTCTTCTCAAGGACTCCTAATGGCAGTATCAGGCAAGAAGTGGGTACTGACTTCTACTCTGGCAAACCCTTGTCAAGCCACCTTCACGGGCCTTACCTGTCAGCCATTGTACATCTGAAAACCTCAAATTGAAACCTCCAGCAACCAGGTTTATATTCTGCTTCAGTATCATATTAGGCTGGTTTCTCAGGTATGGACCTTGGACCAGTATTATCAACGAGACCTGACAGCTCATTAGAAACCGAGTCCCAAACATTCCAATAATCCTGCTGGATCAGAAACTACTGTATGTGACCCTCTGTGTTATGAAAGACTTTCAGGCACTTTTCTCATAAATGTGTCAGCTAGTTACTAAAGTCTCTTTCCTGGAAGCACCACCACAGATATATTATTATTGTCAAATGGATTAGGAGACTTTTAGAATGTGTCTAATAAAAACTTCTGTATGTCACATATTGTTACAACAGAGTTCTTTCCTTGCAGTTTGCAAATAAATGTCTTCCTTGCTGTGGAAATCATTACTCCATGATGTAGAGCTAGGAGAAACGTATTGCTTTCCCTGGTGTACTCACCTCATTTTGTCTCTATGAAACATCTTAGGAAAAGCACATGATGGTTTGGATTGGCCGTGATTCACAAAATAATTATGTTTGAACATATAAGATGATGGGGCTTGTGGCCATTTCTTGAGTTAAAGCAAGGGGAGTCTAGATATTTCCTTGGGTCTTTCCTTGTGTGCAGTGATCATATGCCTACAGGTGGAACAGATGGAAGGAAAAAAATTATGAATGAACTCTAAATGGAAGTCACAGAAGATGGATGAAAAGTAAGGAAGTCTAACATGCTTGCTAATAGCATCATTTATCTTGCCTAGTTTTTATTGTAATTGTCATGAGAGAAATAATTGTTATCAGAATTGTTGTGGAAATATGAAGTCAGAATGGGGAACTATGGAAGTAACGTTTCTCCCTGTAAAGCATGGGCCTTCCTTGTTGCCTCCCGAATTTGCTGAAGGCAGAGCATAATTTGGGTTTCTCTTTGCAGGTATGATGCTTCTATTTTCAGTGCATATGCAGCCCCATTTCTTCTCTGCGCCTAGTGGCAGATGGTTCACGCTTTGAGGGAAAGAGCTTAACACATATCTTCTTGGTACAATCCCTCCTCATCAAATGTTGCTCAAGGAAAGGGTTCAAATGAATGGAGCAAAAGTAAATACAAAGGGAAGTGTGTGCCAGTTGGCTACCAGAACCACGGAAACATTCTCAAATAGTCATATACTATCTTTTCTTACAAATGGTAGGGGAGACTATTAAAAACCCTTAGTGGACGTGATATGTTTTAAAGATTTATTTATTTTGGGTTTTACATGTATGAGTGTTTGCTTCCATGTATGCAAGCATACCTCATTATACCTTGTTTCCAACAAAATAAAAGAGTGTGCCATCCACTGAGACTGGAGTTACAGATGGTTGCGAGCTACCACATGACCTCTGGGAACTGAACCCAGGTCCTCTGCAAGAGGAGGAAGTACTCTTAACCTCAGAGCCATTTCTCCAGCCTTCCATGGGTTTCAAAAAAACACGACATAGAACGTGATGTTGGGTGGGCGTGGAATGAGGGTAGATTTGGGAGGAGATGGGAGAAGAAATGGCGAGGATGATCATAATAAAATGTACGAAATTTGAAAAGAACTTGTACAAATATTCTAGAAAGAAAAGCCTCGAGGGATAGATAACTATTTTAAGTGCATATATTTGTACCCCATATGAGGCCTTTTCTGCTTGCTATTCCTTGCACATTCTCATGACCTTGGAAATGTTCAGACATTGAGGGCTTGCGTGAAATGCTGTGTTTTCCCCTTGACATTTAGACTGACAGCATTGAAAATCATTTTCATCTCCACATTTAGTAGTAAGCCCACATTTGTGCCTTTGTATTAAGTGTTTCAGAAAATTTGGAACACCATGGGCTGCATGTTGATTGAGGATTGCGGCAGAGAGAGAGTCATGTCAATAGAGCACTAAAGTCATGAGTCTCTTTATTAGTCATTTTAAATGAAATTCAATAGAGTTCTTCCAGAATGAGATAAACCCAAAGCATACTAGCTCTATATGTTTAGGTTGCCTTAACTATACGCTATTACAGTATTACCAACATGCATACACTCTGGGAAGGGAAGCAGGTCGCCCAGTCAGCAGCAGCACCTTCAGACATGCCTAAGTATGCTGTCACTCTCTGTCTTGCCTTGCTAAGAAAACCCGCAGGTTTACTATAGCGCATCTGCTTTGTAGGATTATAATATACTGTAGAGAAAGCATCCCCAGCAGACATTGAGATAGCAGGCCACACACAACTTGTGCTTGAGATGAAAGCAAAGAGGTTTTTTGGT
>LOEQ01002146.1:138796-167436 GCA_001685075.1 Bramus lutescens | reverse complement strand
TTTTAGCTAGCTGATTGTAATTTAACTAAATACAAAAAGGCAACAATAATAATAGAAATTATTCCATATCACACTCCTTGGTCGTGAACACCTCTTATCTCATTAGAAAACTTTTGCACAGCAGCCTGCCCTCCTGTTACTCTATGTTCAGGGACTCTTGATGTGAATTTTGGAAAGCAGCTACTTCTGTGCATTTTTTCCATTACAGTTTGGGACTGTGTATCAGTTTCATATTTGGAGCACCATCCATCCAAATCATAGGTCTATCTATTTACAAGAGATCATGTGTCTCAGGGATTTAAAATGTCCCATAAATATTCAGGTACATGATGCACTCAATGAAAACAGTCCATCTCTGGCTCAACTACTATGGCAAACAAAAACTTTATTCATTTCCCCTGAGTGGCGAACTGTTATCCTGATGATAAAAAAAAAGATTTTCCCCTCACAGAATCTATGCATTTGGACCTTTTCCAATCCTGTTAAAGATTATAGCTTTTGAGAAAGAGGCTCATTGTCATGATGAAGGTGGCCATTTTAGAGCTGAAAGCACATCAAGAGTCATGGAAACTGTGCTCTCACTCCCTCAAGGAGGAAACCAAGCATAAATGGCTTCCAGAGGTTGGTTGCTACAGGTTGATTACCGAGTGGCAATTTTTTTGTGCTAATAAAGTTGTATTGAAAAGTGCCTTGGCTGCTAGTTAGACCCGGAACTCACGATCCATTTTTACTTTTAGTTCACAAAAAGTATCTGCATAATTCAGTGCCTTCTCTCTCCTATCCTTTCTTCTTTGAAATAAGCCTCCCTTTTATTTTTGTTTGTAGTTGGTGCAGGATAATTTTTAAAATATTTTGAGTCTGTTTGTGTGTGCAAGCATGCGCACATTGTGTATGTATATGCATTTGTGTGTAGTGGGAGTTCACTTGTTCATGTATACATAAGGGAGCATTAGAGGTCAATTCCAGGTATCTTTGGTTGCTTCTCCATCTATTTTTTATATTATTGTTTTATTTTTGAGATATGGTCTCTTAGCACCCAGAACTCACTGTTTCAGCTAGATAGGCTAGTCAGTGAGGCCCCAGGAGCTTCCTGTTCTCTAGTATCTTCTCCTTGCCTCGGGTTCACAGGAACACACCAGTAATTATGCTCAGCTTTTAAATAAGTGCTGCAAATTCAAACTATCCAGCCCATTATATTTTCTCTTTCCAAGAAAGCATTGAGATGGACTTGTTGCTATCTCCTAAACAAAAATGCTTTGAGGTCGGCAAGATTGTTCCATGGGTAAAGTGCTTGCCACCAAACTTGATGACACCAGTTCAATGCCAAGAATACACATGATGCAAGGAGAAAACTATCTCCCACAAGTTGTCTTCTCCACTCTATGTGCATGCTCCATCATCCTTAAAAATACATATATCTTTTCTAACAATATCTTAAAATATGCTTTAAATTTAGGATTCTGAAAACCAAGAAGCAAGGCCAAAGAGATAAACTGAACTATAGTCTAAACAGTGTCTGTGTTCAACTTCAAAATCTGAAAAAATGACAATATATTAATCCATGCATATCTTTGACAAGGTGAAAGTATTATTTTTAATCTATGTCAAAAATGTCTGCATTTCTACATACCCATTCAAAAGGGAATGACTTGCATTGTATTAAGTTCTGTGAGTAGCAGTATTAAGTTTTGAGCCTTCTATTAGTAAGGCAAGCATAAATATGAATGCCCTCGAGATGATGTGTTTGTCAGTATTGTAATGACACATTTAAGAATTAGAATAGGCCATTTGGTATCTTCAACCAGTGCTGTGTGCCAGGAATCCTGCAATCACTGTCCAGGCAGGCCTGCAACATGATGAATCTGGTGGGTTCTGGGAGCATATTCAAGTCCCATATTGCACCTAAATCCAGGACTAGATCCTCTAGGACAGAAAAACATCTACCTCATAATTGGAATGGGTTAAAAGTTGTCTGTGTGAGATCATTCAAGAACTGGAAGACTTCCCTGTCTTCTCATTGTTACTACATCAAACTACTGATAAGTTCCTTTAAAATTTAAGTATAATGCTTTTCTTAATTCATTGAGAATTTCAACACATGTATACAGTTTACCTTAACCATGTTTCCCTCCTCTCTTTACCCTAACTACGCCCAGATCTATACCTAACCCCTCTCCCAATTTCACATCTATTTATTTATCCATCTATCTGTCTGTCTGTTTAAATAACCCATCAAGTCCTATTACTGCTGCCCATATGTTTATGGGTTTGGGAACATCAATTGGAACATAGAATGTCTATCTACGATGGGCCACACCCCTAAAGAAAGGTAACTCTCCACCCTTTAGCAACCATCAATTAATTCTCAATATCGCCTCAGGTGGGGGGTGGGGCTTATCCCCACTAATGCTGGATTTCTTAACTGGATTGGTCGTATCCAGGTCATATGCAGGCAATCACAGCTGCCACAAGTTCATGAGTGCAGAGTCCCTGTCATATCCAGAAGATACTATTTCCCCGAGTTCTCCCGTACCTCTGGCTCTTAAATTTTCTTCCACCTCCTCTTTGGTGGTGATCCTTGAGCATTTGGGGGAAGGAACACTCAACAGACATTTTTTTTTCTCTGAACCTTGACCATTTGTGAATTTTTGCACTAACCTCTGCCTAGTATACAAAGATGCTTCTGAGGAGTTTTGATTAGGTCCAAGGTTAACAGCCCAGAGCTGGGACAATGTCCTGTTCAGGTGAACCACAATTCCTGCCTTCCTCAGCAATAGGATAAGTTCCATGAAGACAAGTACTCTATGTGTCACAGTTCTACCTTGCATAATGACAGTCACCAATGTCAAATGATTGAATGAATTAGTATAGTATCTTAAAGATAAGAGGTACTTTGGAGAAAAAAAGAGATCCTAGAAATTGTTCTAGCCCATATTGAGCCCACATTCAAGGAATGGAATATGATAGTGTTGCTAATGCCATACATAAACCTCACCAAAGAACCTTCAGCGGAGGCTTGGAGATGACCAGAAAAGTAGCTCCATGTGGAGGATTTGCCTCCCCAACACTTTTGTTTCTATTTGGAATATTCTCTTAACTCAAATTGGTCAATCTTCTCTTGCGTCATCAGCCAAACCAAATTCATCTAGGAAGAGATTTATTTTTTACCACAGATCCTTTCTGAAAGAAAGAAAGATAGGAGGGATAGATTGGTGCTTGGTATTGACTAGCCTTGCCTGTACTTTGGGTCCTAGGTTCATCAAGACAGCTGTGAGGGACCTTGTAGTCAGAAGAGACTGTTCCTCAAAACTAAACCCCTTCTTCTGGTGCCTATAGTATGTTGCTACTGTTCTTGCTTGTCTGTCCTGATGTTTTTCCAGAAGCACCAAATTGATGTGGATGCTCTCTGATTTCTGCTTGATCCACTTCGTCATTCTAAAATCTTGGCTACTTCTTTTCAGGATTAGTTACTTTCCCATTGCTGTGATAAAACGCTCTGACCAAAGCAACGTAAAGAAAGAAGGGTGTACTTTAGCTCACAGTTCCAGCGTTTAGTACATCATGATGGAGAAGCCATGGTGGCAGAAACTTGAGCCTGCAGGTCACATTACATTACAGTCAGGAAGCCAATGGAGATGAATACACTGGTCCCAGTAGCTTTCTCCTTTTTAGTAACTATGGAAGCCAAACCTAGAGAATGGTGCCACCAACTCTTAAGATGTCTCTTCCCACCTAAATTAATTTAATCAATGTGATTCCTCATAGGCATGCTCAGAGGTTCCTTCTGTGGATCCTGTCACGTTCACAATCAATGTTAATCATCATGTGTTCCATATGTGAATGATGAAGAATTGTTAGTTTATCTTCACATCTTGAACAATTCTGGGTGTTATCTGTAGGGCTCATTTCTACCATTTGTATCATCCACAATTAACATGTGCTTTGCATAAACATTCTAATGACTTGCACATTAGCTCCATTAACAAACAGTAAATGCTTGACAATTAGCTTTGGCAGACACAGTGTGCTTCAGTACGTATTTTTGAATAACTAGGGTTTACAAATCTTCATCACCATTTCATGGTTTGTAAATTGTCATCATCATTACTGATATTTTAAGGATAAGACCACATTTACACTTTATAAAGTATTAGGATTATAATAGCTTTGCACTTTTAAAAATCATTAAAGGAAGAGATTAGGCATATAAATGCAAAACATCAAACTTGATTTGATGTTGATTCAAACAAGTCCTTCAAAAGAATGCTATTAGAGTAATAGGAAGATTTGGACATGATCTATACATACATTCAATAATCTCCATCTGTGACCTCTCTCCTAGCAAAGATGTAGATGTCATTTGTTGACAAAAACGTTAAAATTTAAGGGTTTCATATACTTGAAAGTCACTCCTCCAAAAGTGATGTTAAATTTCCCATTGATGTCTAATTTTAAAATGTCTTATTTTATGTGTATGGATGTTTTACCTACATATATATATATATGTGTGTGTGTGTGTGTGTGTGTGTGTTTACTATGTTCATTTCTGGTACACACAGAGACTGGGGGGACATCAGAGCCTTTGGGACTCGGATTACAGATGGTTATGAGTTGCTCTATGAAATCCAGGGGTTTAACACAGGTCCTCTGAAAGAGTGCTTTTGACTCCTGAGCCATCTCTCTTAGCCCTTCATCTCTGCCCAATTTTGTATCCCTTTATGAACCTTTAATTAAACTCTATAAACTTATGTGTCAGATTAGCAAATCTGGCGTTATCAGAACAGTGTGAACTCCAATGATATAAGGCTAAAGCTTTATTTTCCAGCACTCAGAACTACATGTGGTATAAGCTAGTCACTCAATGTTGGTTACAGGTGTTAACATATTCATGACAAAGTAATAATAGCAGTTGCATTTGATGACCTAAATTATAATAGTCCTTACCACACCACAACTTAATGCTGTAGCTTTCAGAGAAGAAAATTAATTATTACCAAGGATAATTTGTGTAGTTCAGGCCATTCTCAAGCTTACTATATAGCCAAGAATGACCTTGAACTCCTAAACTTCCTGTCATCACTTCCTAGGTGCTATGATTTACATTCAAGCACTTCCACACCCTGTTTATGCAATGCTGGGAACTGAATCTAGGCCTTCCTGCATGCTAGGTCATGCTCTATTTACTGAGCTACATGGCTAGACTTAATAATGAAGTATTGGGGGAGGGTAGTACTGGGATTGAATCTGGGATCTTTTATATGTAGGTGGGTGAGTGATCTCCTGACTAATAATTAAATTATTAACATGTCCTTTTAAGCTGTTGTGACAAGGAACAAGCAGTAACCTATGAATGTGCCTGACCCAGTTCTGGCCAGGTAACAACTTATAAACCTGGTATTCGTACCCTACCTGCTCTTATTGTCCAGAAGACAAAACCTATAGTTTTACTGCGTAGGATTTTATGACTGCATCACTGTAGAACTTGTGTTTCTTTGTTGATTCTATTCACATTCCAACACTACTCAGAATCACAGTATCAAAGACAACCATGATCACTCCCTCTACAGAGTGACTAGACACCTTAGTGTATCTTCTTGGCATCACATGTTTACTTGTGGTGGGAGGGGTTACAACTACAAGCTCAGGAAAAGATGTAGACCATATTCTATCAAAAAGAACTTAAGACTTGGTCTGTCTGCTATCCTCATATTTTGCTCTTTTAGCAATGAAACCTGACTATCCTGGTCTCTTGTACAATTTAAGGCAACTTATAATCATTCTTCTAGCTTCTGAAGAATCCAGTCATCTAAAACATAAAAGTGTACTTTGCCAAAGTCTAATTCAAGATAGGACTCTATCCAACTTGAATAATGACTCCCGTGTGTAACATCCAAGTACTCTAGACACCTACCCTCAGTCGCCTCAGATTTCCTGGGCCTGACCCAGTGTTCATAAACTAAAGCTTAATACTAAGCATGATGGCTCACATCTGTAATTCAAGCATTCAGGAGGCTGAGGCAGCAGGATCACCAATAGTTAGTTCAAGGCCAGCTTGAGCTACAGAGTAAGTTCTAGAACAGTCTGGGATAAAGGAAAAGACCCTATCTAAAACCAAATGAGTCTTAGGTTTGCTTGCATCTCTTTTTGGAAGGCGAACCAGTTAGCCTGAATTTTTTTCTCCTACCTGATTAGAATACATAGTTCACCCAACAGGATGGGAGAAGTCTGATCTGAAAGTTATCTCACAAGTAGTTTGATTGTGTAGACTGGAAAACCATATAATGGAGCATATGAAACTAATCAGGAAAAATGTTTAATGTCATTGTCAGACTATACATTTAAATGTCATTGTACTGTAGTTAAGCTCCTGAGTCATAATAAGTTTCTCCTTAACTAAAGTGACTTTGTGATGAGTATTCTTGGCATGATGTGCTATTGCAAGGCTTGACATTAGTATTTAAAGCTGTGTTTTACTCAATTGTACTTCCATGTCCTCCTCATCACAACATAAGTGACATCTTTTAAATGGTTGGTGGGATGCCTCTGTCTGGATGGCTTTGATGTTCTAGTCACCTATATAGCATAGGTTTCCTCTAGTACACTTGCCGAAGCCTACACGTAAAGCGTCGTAGGAAAGCAAGCTGCTACCTACTGTGTGAAATCAAAATGCCTTAGTGTTACACTGAAAACTGCATAAGAAGACAGTAATGTTTGAAAGTAGAGGGCAATACAGTCAAATTCAGACCACGTCAGTGTGGGTAGTGTGACAAATAACATCTAACAGACCTGTTAGTTATGTCCTTACACATGACGGGAATAACATACTATAGGACAAGCCTCCTTAGGGGTCATGCTAAGGATCCTTCTCCAACTACAGTAGAGTACTCTTTGCTAGGCACAAAAGGATCATGGGTGTCATCAAAATTTTAAGTTTTCCACTGGGCCAAGCTCCTGGAGTCCAGCTGAAGAGAAAGAAAAGGGATTATATGAACAAAGGGATCAAGACCATGATGGGAAAACCCATGGAGACAGTTGACCCAAGCTAGTGGGAGCTCACTAACTCTGGACTGACAGGTAGGGAACCCATATAGGACCAAAGTAGGCCCTCTGAATGTGGGTGACAGTCCTATAACTTGGGCAGTCAGTGGACCCACTGGCAGTGGGATGAGAATTTATCCCTAGTGCATGAACTGGCTTTTTGGAGCCCATTCACTATGGAGGGATACCTTGCTCAGTCTAGACATAGGTGGGAGGGCTTGGTCCTGCCTCAGATAGATGTGCCAGATTTTGTTGACTCCCCATGGGAAGCCTTATGATTTCTGAGAAGTGGATGGGTGGTTGGGTAGGGAGAGGGTGGGAGGAGTGGGAAGAGGGGAGGGAGAAAAACTACGGTTGAAAAAAATCCTTTTAAATACAAAATAATTTTAAAAACCTTGGAGCTTTAAAAACCTATCTAGGCCCATCTTCCTGGGGTAATTTTCCTCTCTCCTTGTCTTTTTCCTTTACCTTACACCTTTTGTATGTGAGCTTAGAAGCAAGCATGAATACCAGTTGCTTCCAATGAAAACTGATGTTGAAGGATATTTGGAGGCATTTGGTGCATTTGGATATTATAATCCAATGTCATTTGAATTATCCAATAGTGATATGGGAAGTCCTTCTGCATATGTGTTGCTTTTATTGGTTAATGAATAAAGCTGTTTTGGCCAGTGTCTTAGAAGAATAGAGCTAAGTGGGAAAACTAAACTAAATGCTGGGAGAAAGAAGGCAGAGTCAGTGAGACACCATGGAGCCACCAGAGGAGAAAGATGCAAGCCACGAGCTGGAACCTTGCTGGTAGGCCGCAAGTCTCATGGTAAAATATAAAATAATAGAAACTGGTTAATTTAAGATGTAAGAGCTAGCTAAAAATACGCTTAAGCTATTGGCCAAACACTATTGCAAATAATATAATTTCTGTTTGATTATTTCATGGTCTGGGCAGCCGGGAATGAACTAGTGGCCTCCCCCAACACTGTAGAGGCATAAATAAGAATCTATTCACCCTACATGGGATACAAACAGAACATCAAAGAAATGATCCCACCCAAATATAACTTGGTACAGCAGTGAGAGTATTGGGCTTACTTACTGGAGTTCAGATGACTCAAACGTAGTTCCAACACCAAAAAGCCTATCCCAGGATACGTGATGATTCAGAAATGCTACATTCCTAGAGCCCCATACATAATTTGTATGCAACTAACCAATCAGAGTGTCTCCCTTCTCTGGCAATTGTTTCTGCTTATGTAACCTCAGGGATACTATTGGAAACCTGGGAAGTTTTAAGAACTCCCTGAGATTTACCAGTTTTCTTTATTTCTTGGACCTTATAAGTTTCATCTACTTTCTGAGTCTTAGTGATCTTCTCTCCTCCCTCCAGGAGGGAAGGTTTTAATTTGAGGGCATAGCTACACAGTGCCTAACCACTAACCTTGGCAGTAAAATAAATGAGGAAATGCTTTCCATTTTATGAGTATGTATGCAACACTGTATAAGCTTGGGTTCACCCGCAAATAATTTCTGTGAGTTCGGAGTAGTAAGAATAATCAGATTCTCGGTCAATGTTTACTTTGTTGTGTTTTCTAGTGTCTCTCTATGTCAAGGCTGAATAATCAAATAGATGAGCCTTTGGTTTTCTCATATTTGAAATAGGCACAATAATTCACTTCTCTGCACAGTCTCAAAGACTGCAGGTTAATGTTGGATGCCTGTCTTATATGATTATTACTGACTATATAAGGAAGTTCATGAGTTTTAGTCATTCTTAACGGTTGGAGTCTACGTCCTTTGGACCTTAGAGCAGGAAGCTGCAGGAGTCAATCTTGAGCATTCTTCTAACTCAGTATTTAATATCAGTAGCCATTTTGTTTAGAATGGTTCCAGTTGGACTCTTACCTACTGTCCCTATTTCTGTGCCCAGAACAGTATATATAAAATATGGTGTCTGTCAGAGATCTAGTTTCCCAGGAAAGTATGTAGTCTCACATACGTGTTCATATCACCCAGGAGACTGAGACAGCAACACTGCAGGAATTGTACTATAAATTGTAGTTGAGAGTCACTGTATGGGTGCTAACAAGCTAATGTAGGTCCTCTCCAAGTGCCCTTGGCACCCTATTCATCTCTACAGCCCTAAGGAAGCCTAGGTTTGCAGCATTCTGGACCTCTTGCCACTAGAATTAAGAAAGACATAACATTTCCCTACCTGTGACCACCACAAATGTCCGGAGACACTACTAAATTGCTTTGGAAATAAACATCACCCTAGTGTGAGAAATACAGTAAAGGATATAGTGTTTTCCTGGCTGAAGAAACAAGGTAGAGGGTCATTTGTATAATAAGAGACTGGATTTACATCTACCTAACTCAAGTCTTTGGAACCTCATTTCAGAGCCCTTCAGGCCCTCCTTCCCATGATGATGAGCTGCTGAGCTATTCCAAGAAAACTCTGATAGCCTGGGCAGCTTGCTGGTGGTTTCTAAGAGCTCACTACTCTTATAATAAACTGGCCATGGAGATTTAGTCCGGCACTTAATAACAGACACACAGCAGGAGAGCATCAGTTACTTCAAGCAGTCATCTTAACATAAATAGTTCTGCAACTTTGCCTGACCCATTCATACATAGATGTTCTCATTTCGAAAAAAAAAAGTATCAAGATCGTTTTGTTCATGGATAGATTCTGTCTGTTGCAAACAATGGATGGGTGAAGCTCAAAGTTGCAAACCAGTTCAGTCAGTCTAGGGGAGGTTCTGGAATGATTTAAATAACCCTGACAATGTAGGTCGCTATTTTTAAGGCTGAGGTAAGTGTTTGAAAGTGTTTCACAGAGCCATGATCTCAGATTGGACTTGCAGAATACTAGAATTGCAAGGAGTCTTATGGCTTTGCCTGGGAAAAGAAGAAGCTGGACCTCTTTACCAAATCACAGAATTTCTGGTTAAAAAAAAAATTCTGTCATTCCTTCTGCCTTGGCAGTAGTTGAGCTCCTCAACTTCTAAGTGTATGGGAAGAGGTCACTGCTTGTTTCAGCCTCTTCTTGCCAGACTGGAAAGGGAAATTGATTCCTTTATCCTTTTTCCACTCTAAGTCCTATGTTGTTTTCAATAGACTCTGTACCATACTATGCTATTTACTCTACGGAGTTAATATTCTCAGACTAACATGAATCATCTTACAGAGGAGAGGAACAAGGTTTGAGGAGGATAGGTATGTTAAGTGATTTGTTCAAGGTTATGGACAATAAATGGAAAAGAGCCTGTTTGTAACCTGACAATTCTTAACCCCGAGTAGCTGTCAGTATTGTGTTACCTGAGATCTAGGTCTGCTTAAAAGTTATCTATGGAAATTTCTAATTTAATAGAGTGTCCTTCAAATGGTGATGCCAGGCTACAAATGAAGTCAGTGGAACCAGGCAACATACTATCATCAGTAACATTAATAGAAGTTCTACAGAACTGCTAGGGTCCTGCTTAGGAGGGTCTTTAGACTCCAACGTAATGTTCAGGATGACTCTTGAGGTTGAGATGTCCTTGGGTAGGAAAAGTAAGACTTCCTTCAAAGAGAAGAATGGCCCTACCTCCTGGGATTGTGCCTAAGAAATCAGAATAAGTGCATTCTGGAACTGTCAGGGAAGATGGTTGTGAGTCTCTCATGGGCACCCCCGTGGACCAGTAGTGCCCCAGATGAAGATTTCTGCACAGAACACTGTCAGTTTTGCCCAGTGTTACATAGCTGCCTGGCCTCTTCTAAGGAACTGAGCATGATTTCTGAATTTCTTAAAGCAAAACAGCCACCACTTTTTCTTGCATATTGACCCACTCTGCTGTCCCACAAGGGCTACCTCTTAAGAGTCTTTGTACAGGCAGGCATGATTGCGCATGCCTACAGTCTCAGCACTTAGAAAGATGAGACAGGAAAATTGTTGGGAGTTCAAGAACGGCTTAGGTCACAGAGCAAATTCCAGAACAGCCTGGAATATGGAATGAGATCCTGTTTTAAAACACACAACATGAAATACACTGGTTAGAAACGATTGCTCGAGCAATGAGAGAGTGGGTCACTTGGGAATCGTGCTGAGGCTGGTGGACCCTCTGTGGTAACAGAACAGTAAGGAGGGCTTTGGAGCCTTTCTCCGCCTAGCAGAGAGGATTCACCACCTCCAAAGGCCATAGAATCTATCGAAGCCGGTCTCTTACTGATCGCACTGCATAGGAGCCCCTCCCTAGTTCTGACATGTTGATTTTTCTCAATGCCTTCCGGGATAGATACTTTACAAGTGTTTTTGTTTGTTCTTCTTGTGCTTTTAATTTGCTGGGTTCTACTGAAGCTTTTGTGACCCACATATTTTAAGTCAACTCATTAACAGGAAGACGTAGCTGTGTCTGATCTTAATTAGTCCATCATTTAGTTTCATGCCCCTTGACCTAGAGAAGCATGGTTAGCATGATGTATGCTGGTTCTGTTGTCGTAGCAGTTTCTGGTCTAGCAGTGGTTTCGGGTCGAGCAGTGGTTTCTGGTGCTGGCATTTCATTTTAGGCAGAGACTTTATTTGAAAACATCTTGCTGAATGGTTATTTGCTACACTCTGGACATACTACCCAGGACAGAATGTGGTATATAATAAAATTCAGCAAATAAAGTAGAATCCAAGCTTCCTGCAGCTCCTCATTAGAATGCCGTGTTTGACATTTCAATTGTATTAGGGAACCTGTGCCTTTCCTTGGGTGATTAGTATTTCATGTTGTGTGTTTGGAAAGCGGCCAGGGTAGAAAACCAAGGGGGAAGAAGCCATCCTGTACATGTCCCTCGGAAGAAAGGGCTTAACAGGAGCGCAGTATATAATTTAGGATTCCAAGAGAAATCATAGCGTTCTGTATATATGCTTCCTTCCAAAGTCAAGAACAGTCTCTGTGTCACTTCCAAGTCGCTTCCAGTTTTGGGGCAAAGTTTTAAACAACCAAATAGACTATATTCAAGGCTCTAAGAGCTTGTTTTCTTGGTCCCATCTTAGAGAGCTTTCTAAAGGTGTTCCCTGCTGGCATAAGGGGGAACTGCTGTGGGGATTTTTGTTTGTTTGTTTGTTTGTTTGTTATAATACCTCAGGGTAGCCAACTCATGTGTTCTCTCACCTGGGGGAAATTGCAGTTTTTTTCTTTTCTTCAAAACCACCAGAGGAAATTGCCACTGCTGACATTTTCATAAGCCAGGGAAACAAAAGAGGTGGCCATGGATTTCCTTTTAATAGTCAATGAGCAAGAAATGGTCCTACAGTGGCATTCTAAATTTACCACTCCTATTAATTTTGTGAACACTTTTAATCCACTCTCTTTATTGGAGGAGGTAGCAAGACTGAAAGGAAGTTAAGGAAAAGCAATGGAAAAGGGGTTAAATTATGCAAATCTTCCTCTCCTGCGGAGGAGTTACAGGAAATGGGCTTGCATCCCTTGCCACAGGTTGAGTCACTGGTTGGACAGATGCGGTGAGAGAGCAAGGGCATTAAGGAGAGTTATTGCTTCAGATATTCACTGAAGAGGGGCAACGGGCTGCATGAAAGCCACCATGTAAGGCTTCACAAGTTGCTTTCCCATGCAAGACGTCCAAGCAAGGGAGGCAGATGACAATGGGGACCCGTGTCCTGCCTGCACTCACTCTCTAGGCTGCCCTTCATTGATCACACCAGAGAAAGAGCTTCCTTCTTGGTGGGAAGGACTCCCTGGTGGCTGCTGCTGCACCAACTGAGAGCCCCTGCGATCAGCATCACCACTTTCCCGCTCACTTTGGTTGGTGACAAGCTGGCACTTGGAACCACTGCAGGATATCAAATGAGCTACTTCTGTTTCATCTAAGGAGCTACATGACAAGGGATGTGGACTAAGGCTAAAATGGCATTCCTTGCTTCCTGCCACTACCGTGGGTAAGGACTGAACAAGCATTGGGCATTTGTGGGAAGGCAGGGATGACGAGTTCAAGCAAGCGTTTCGTGCTTACTTCAGAAACTAGCTACAGGTCTCCAGTTCTGGACAGGGACTGTGCAATGCTGCCTGTCACAATGGCTTGTCATAGGACTGATGGGCTGTTCCTTTTGCTTTGAGAAGACAGATATCAGAAACATAGAAGCACTCTCCAGTCTTCCACTGTACTGGCAGACAAACTGACTTTGGTGCCTTAGAAAGAAGAAAAGATAATGTGTGAAGGTTTGTTGCAAGTTAACAGTGAGGGTTTGTCTAATGTTCTATGATTGACTTTGTTTGGCATGTGGTTATGGTGAGCATACATTTTATATTTTGGTCATAGGAATCCAGGAAACTTATCCTTGCTTTTTTTTCATAAAAGCACAAAACATTCATTTATCTTCATGTGTGTTTCTTTATATAACAATGTGAAATCTAAGTATGTGTGTGAAATGCCTAAATATCTGGCATATCTAGTATTACTCTTATGGTCAGAACTGCAAAGAGCTTTAAATCAAAGCTTCTTACGACAAAGTTATTTAATTTTACTGACCATTGGTTTTCGATCCATGTAATATATGAGCATACTTCCCTCATGTGAATTCTATGGAAAATAAGTGCTCTAATGCTTACAAAATGCCTAGCATGCTATCTATTGCAATGTTCTTTGCAGTTGTTCTGTGACCTGTTGTGCACACAGCTCACAATTCAGAGGAATAAGAAATGAACCCTTGTGCAGTGATCTAAAAAGTATGTTCAAGAGTCAGTGGTGATGATGCTTTCTTTGTTTCCAGCCACAGAACCAAGTCTTCAGGCTGGCCGCCTCCCTCAGGAACCTGGGCCTTGAACCAGGTGCCACCCTATGGATGGGAGATGATGACAAACCGAGATGGCCGTGACTACTTCATCAAGTAGGTTAAAAAGACACCGAAGACTTTTGACAATCCTCTCCCGGTTTTATTTCTTTAGAAAAGATTTTATTTATTCTTTGACAATTTTATACATGTATAAATGTTTTTTGATCATACTGACCCTTTATTTCCTTCTCTTATGCCCCTCCCTCTGGAAACTTCTCCCCAACATATCCTCTCCTCTTTTTTGTTTCTTTTTCTGTTTCTAATAGCTCACTTAGTTTAATTAGGGTTGCTTACATTTGCATGCATGTGGGGTTATTGGCTGGAGAACTGGATTGTTGGTAACTCGCTCCATAGCATGCCAATTCTTGCTTACAACAGAGGTGTGCACTATTAAATACTAGGTCAGTTGCATCCATTGTCTGAAACTAAAGAATGAGGTGGAACTTTGCTCTTTCAATCTTTTTCAAGGAAGGATCAAGAATGTTACTGAGTCACCTCCTAAAAGGATTATGATTTTTCTTAACACCTCTTGCTAAAAATCTCTATTTGTATATTGGTTTAGATTACACATTTTTGTAAGAGTCTTATTTTGTTTGTGTTAAGTGAATATACATCACAGAATTTATTACTTAAGCCATTTGTGATGTATTATTTAGTAATGTCCATAATTATATACTTATTTATTACTTATCCATTTCCATGACTTTTGTATCACCCTTGCCTCCATTTGCTTCCTGTTGTTGCATTAAACTACTCTGACAGCAAACAACTTGGAAGAGGAAAGAGTTTATTTAGCTTACACTTCCAGGTGAGAGTATATCACTGAGGGAATGCAAGGCAGAACTCAAGCAGGAACCCGGAAATAGTGAGTGAGGCAAACACCATGGAGGAATGCTGCTTACTTCATTGTTCTCCATGTCTGGTTTAGCATATTCTCTTACACAGCCCAGGTCCACCTTTGAGACATGGCACTACCCATAGTTATCCGGGTACTCCCACATCAACCATCAATCAGGAAAATGCCCCTGTAGAGTTGCCTACAGGACTATCTGTGGACAGTAATTCTCAATTGGCATTCTAATCCCTCAGACAACTCCAATTTATGTCAAGTTGATAAAAGTAAGCAGCACAACCCTACAAAGAAATTTTCTAAGCAGGGCATTGCCACTCTAAGATGGTGTCTGCCTAAGAACAAAGAAAAGTCAGTGTCACAGGATATAGAAGGTACAGGAGGAGACTGAACTGTTTGAGTAATGGTTTCCAAGTACCTTTAAGTTCCTACTTGTATTCATTCTCCTGGTCAAATCAAAGCTAAAAGTTGGATGTGGTCACTGGTAAGTCACATTTGATCCAGTAATAAGTATTTGATTCTGTTGCTTTTATCTCCCAGTAATATCTGGTCTCTTTTCCTGTCCCTATACATTTTCTTATTCTAGAAACCCCATCTAAGTGAAATTATGTAACTTTTGTTCTCTTGTATCTGGTTGGTTTAATTTTAGATAAAGTTTTCAAGAACCTATCCTATCCATATTATAATATGTGTTAGAATACATTTTTAATGCTGGATAATGTTCCACTGAATGTGTACACCACACTTATTAATTCATCTGTCACAGGTTACTTAACAGTGATTCTGTGAACATAGTTTAATAGATTCCCTTTTGAAGGGATGTATGGTATAGTTTAATGTTGAATTTGTTCTACATGTATAAATTCCTAGATTCCCTAGATGAACACACATGCGTGCGTGCACCAATGCACGCACACGCACACACACACACACGCGCACACACACACACACACACGTTTTCATCCTGTTTTTACTTATTTAGGGTCTAGACCTAGAGTTGGGATGGCAGAACCATATGAAATTGATGGATCCAAGTTAGATTCTATGCTATACCCTTTAAGATCCTACTACAAGTGGTTTGCAGAGAAGCTGTCTTTATCTAGATGCTTGCAGTTTGGTGAGAAGAGCATTTACATTGTGTGTGTGCAAGAGTCTTTTTCTCCAACACTGCTGAAATAGTCTTAATTATAAAAAATTAGTAAAATAGATTTGGGATCAAGAAGCACAGTTGGCCAGAGTCCAGTTATAATTGAGTAGCAATTTGAGAGGAAGGAAAAAATTATTTTTCCTACCACAGGCTATTTCCTTTTTTTCCAGCCAAGCTGCATATGTATTGATTAGCAAATATAAGATTATATGGGGAGTGGGGATCATTTTTATAAGGGTGTCTGTCTATATTGTTTGAGTCTTTTCTACTCCTTACTCAAGCCCACACCCAAATGAAGATTGCTGGGAAGCCAGAAGGTTGAAAACTCACAGGATTTTTGTGGGTGCTTTTCTAGTCTGTAGAACCTAAATCCTTCCTCTTCTCCATAATTGCTGCAGGGGTAAGAAGACCCTCTTAAGCCCACAGCTAATGCAGGAACTACCTCTTGAGGGCACCTTTTGAAGGCTGTGCTCATGCTCATGGAGAATGCCTTTGGAATCCAGTCTCAGAACAATCAAATGACAGGAACAAAGACCAGTAGTTTGGCTCACACCCTGGATTCTAAACTGTTGGTTTTGTACAGTTTATCCACGTTTTTTCTTCTGTTAAGACAATGTATGATATTATAAAATATGCTATCTGTTTTCCAACATGGCTACAGATGTACTCAGTTGTTTCAGTTAAAGTGATCCAGATATTTGTAGTCAAACCTGGAAAAAATGAGGCAAAGAAATGTATTTTTAAGGTATGAATTGAAACTTTATAAAAGTATATTTTGGACTTTTCTGATTAATGCCTAGTTTTCTTTCCTCCAGTTTGCCATTTCTTCCCATCTAGATGGGATGGTCATGTGTCAATTTAAGCTTTCTGCAGCTCTGGTGTTGGCTGTCAAACTAGAAGAGACAAGTGGTCACTCAAAGAACTTGCTCAGATTGCTGCTGCTGGGTTTGAAAACCCAAACCACCAGTATCATTTGCCCAAAGTTGCGTCATTTTTTTCCTTATAAAGTAAACGTCTATAGTCCTCTCAGAGAACGTGTAAGATGTCTAGAAAGTGCTTGTTTCTTCTCTGTCACTAATGAGTCTGACAAATAATGAGACTCCCTCTACCTACTAAGTTTTGGCCTTTCGAGAGAGATGCTGCAATTATCAGTTTCTGGGGAGCCAAGGTTTGCATTCCAGAGTATTTTTGTATTCATTAGTATTCTTAGTTAAAATGATAACTGGGAAATTGATATATGGTTAGTAATTAGCCCCTGTGCGTTTAATTTTTCACTTGTTTACATACCTTTTGAAGGAGATTATGGTTTCTTAAATTTTTTTTCTTAGGATGCAAATAATATCAGCATCAGTCAGTTACCTTGGGTGGACGTTCAACTTTCACTGAGCAATGGACCAAATGATATGAGGAATCAGGCTGTTGTATTCAAAGTTTCAGTCTGATAGCCAAATAATAAAAATTCTATCATTATAATTCTTGCAATGCATGGCCTAGGATACTTCAAATTTTATTGAAGTTTCATTTACATGCATAATTCCCCCTTATATAGGGTAGGGATGATAGACTATTTTCTATAAAGAGTTATTGATCCACAGAGTTAAAAATGGAGAAGGGGTGGAGAGATGGCTCAGTAGTAGAAGGCACTTGGCATTCTTCCAAAGGACATGGATTTTATTCTTAGCACCAAAATGGTGGCCCACAATCTTCAATAACTCCATTTTCAACGGATCCAACACTCTCTTCTGGCCTCTGTGGGCACAAGGCATGTGCATAGCGTATAGACACACATGCAAACACACACCAAGGCACATAAAGTAAAACTGAAAGAAAACGAAGGATACTGACACACATAGGCCAATGTACACTTTGTATGGCATCTCATAGTGTGGAAACTAGCAATTTTTAGCCTTCTGGAATATTAGAATAGCTTAAGAAGCAGTAAGATCCTGATGCCTGGGTCTAGGGATAAAGAAGTTTCAGATGCTCCCAGGTGACTCTATGGACTAACTATGGTGACTGCACTGAAGCAGTTTTCTGCACCTAATTCTTTCCTTTGGCTTCAGCACAGTAACACTATTACCATCTTCCTGCTGATAAAACACAGACTAACCCAGTGGCATGTCCAAAGTCACATGTATTTTCTGAACTAGAATTCATTGTGCAACTATGCCAGGACCCTGTTAAGGAAGGACTACTTTCATCATGATACTTAGAAACATTTGAATTACAGATTTATTTATTTATTTATTTTATGGCCATGCCAATGGTGGAATCTATGCTTTCATGCATGCAAACATGTTACTGCTGAGATGGACCACTAACCTGAAGTTCACTGTTTGGGGAACAGAGCACATTTTCAAAGAAATATGACAATCTGGGCACTGTGGTGCGTGCCTATAATTTCAACACTTGGCAAGTGATGACAAAAGGCCTGTATTGTCCCCCCCAAAACACAAATGAAGGAAATGATACAATAAAAAATAAAAGTTTTTCAATGCTTATTATTACAAATTAGGAGAGGAAGCAGAGCTGAGGATGGTGCAGAGGCAGCTAAAAAGATAGAAACTACAAGGAAAAGACAGGGACTTAGGACATTGTACCATGGTCAGAACTGGCTAAGAGAAGGAAAGGCAAATAAAATAAGAAATGAACAGGAACAAAGCAAGGTAGGTGAAATTATTATCATTCAAGCAGCACTAGATATCTGTAAATTTAAGTGTATATGGAAATGGGTACTGATACATATATAGCTGTAAATATAGATATGGATACAGATATAGGGCAGATATAGATGAAGACAGATAGAATATAGATATTGGTTTATATATATAATATAGATCGAGATTGTACCTAGTCAGTGACCATGAACCACCAGGCATGTTGTAAAGTGGTATGATCAGATGCAAAGAAAGCAGGAAGCTTATGGGAAGCTGGGGAATAGGTTAAGATTGTGAGGAGCCTTGGGCAGGTAAAACCTATTTTATTCTCTCCAGGCAAAGGCTTTCATACCAATCACTAGGCAGACAGGTGCACATGGGCACAGGCCCACGTGAAGAACAGCACATAGGCTGAATGGAGGTAGACACACAGGCCTATAGACAGACAGATATAAGCAAGCTGTCCAAGGCAAAGACAGTTGAATAGCAATAACTGTATAACATATCACATCACTGTTTACTTTTCCAGTTCCTTGGACGTTCACTGTTAGACATTTTGTGCTGACTCATTGCCCTGGATGTCTAGTGCCCGTCATCTTTTAGCTGACTTTTACTGGGTATCTATGGTGATACCATGCTGTCTAAATATACATTGGCTTTTACAGCCTTCTGTTCCCAAGATGTATTCACCTGGGTGAGTTTCTGTTTATGGTACTTCTTTTGAAATAATTACTCATTTATAGAGTCTCTTTTTCCTCTCAAAGTATTTTAGTTTGGATAAAGCAAAACAATTTATTCTAAATAGCATCCTACTAATATTAAGAATATTCTTCCAAGACATAAGATTTCATGTAATTGACAACCAGTCTTCTGAGGAAGTCAATGCCAACACAAACTCTCTTTCTCACTTGCAAAATAACTTAAGAGTCTCGGGAATTGTAATGGCATATCTTATTGTTATTCAAACTCATGCTCACACTCATACCATTAGCATCTAAGGACTCAGTTCTTGGAATCAAATCGGTACTAAACTCCCTGTATCTTAAGACTCTGACTCCCTCTCTGACGGTACCCTAAGTCTGGTACTGTGCTCTCAGCTCATCTTACCTCCATCTGTATAAAACGTACTCTTCCTTCTGAAGCTTTCCTTGGCTATACTTAGTATGATTTATTAAGCACCAATAACTGCTGAAATTGCCTAGATATGTAAGACAATTTGCTCTTTCAAAGAACCCCAGTGTTAAGTGGAAATACAAAGAATGATAATAGATCTGGCTTTAGAAGCAATGGAGGCCCCCAGGAGGGATGCGTGTAGGATTTTTGATGGGAGTGACAGAACTGAAAGCTGTTGCCAAGGCCTTCGCCCTCCTGAGAGTCCAACCATCATTTTCAATAGAACCATGAATACTTTAGCTTCTGTACAGATTCTCAAGTTTCATGGAAAATGGGAGTACCATATGTTATTTTCCTTTTAGTTCTTAATGGAGTAAGAACAAGCTTGTGTGACTGTAAGTTGGGCAAGCTTCATGCATGGGAGATTCATAAATTTTTCACTTTCATTTGGGTATAAAGGGAAAAATATTAAAACATGGACAAGATAAACACTAGTCAGCTGGCAAGATAAAGAACCGCGAGTCAAGTTGAAGCTGTCAGTTAAGACAGAAGGTTGTCAAAGACACTAAAAAAAATGTTTCTAAACTATATGGTATGCGGGCTGGTTTTACAAGTTCAAATTTGAGAGACTTTTCCCCCTGGACTCTTGCTTTCTAGCCACATCACCCTGTATATGTGAGGGGGGGAAAGAGTGCCTCTGTGTATGTGTATTGGATAAGACACACCATTCTATTATTCTACCAGCAATTCCCATGGTGGGCAATTAAACAGAACTACTGTCTCCTTAATGCGATAGAAATCAATTCTGAATCCTGAATAGCGGTGTTAGTAATGAGCTGGGGAAACGTCCACTTTGTTCTCCAGTTTGGACTTGGCCTAACTTGGAAAGTGTTGAGCCATCCCTCTCTGCCAATCTCATATCTTTCCACTGGTCAATGGGAAATGCATTTTCAGCTCATCTGTCTCCCGGAGAGAATTATCCGAATAAGTGCAAGTAGCTTGTATCTTCTTGCTGCTTTCTTTTTGATCCCAGCAGAACACAGCCTACTCAAGGCGAAAGGATTCAGTCGTTCACAGAAATCAGAGGCAGAGACCTCACCTCATGCACCTGTGAAAGCCCCTAGCCTTCCCTCTAGAACTTACCTGATCCATTTCAAATATCCCAATGAGAGAAGTAATTGATTGTCTGAGAACACTATTTGATAGCTGTAGGGCTATTCTTGTAACATTTTTCTTCCAAAGTTTTATGAGACTCTGACTTATTTTGTGTTTGGAGATCTTTCCCTGTTACTGTGATAAATTCCCTCAAATTTTTCTCTGTTTAAAAGTTATTGTCAAATGATGAGAGTTGTGGTCATGTTGCCCTTCCCTGTGCTATAGTATATTTTAGCTTAATACAGATATTAATTTCCTACATTAAGCCTACATGTTTAACACCCAAGAAAGGCCAAATGAATTTGATTACATTACACCCGTTCTTACCCTCAGATGCTAGCAATATAGTTCTAGCTGTCTCAGCAGAATTTTAAGTCGTATCCATGAAGGGAATTATCAAAGTTGTGGGGCTGAGGAGATAGCTTAGGCAATAAGCTAAGTGCTTGCCATGCAAGCATGGTGACCTGAACTTGATCCCCAGAATCTACGTAAAAACTCAGCCGGGTACAGGTGTGTCAGTATACACTTATAATCCTATTGCTGGGTGGGCAGAGACAGGCCAGAGCTCAATGGCTGACCATTCCAGACAAACTGTGAGCTCCATGTTCCGTGAGAGTGCCTGTTTCCAAAACAAGATGGTGAGTCACGGGGGAGGAGGTCAGTCACTAACTTCTGTCCTACAGAGGCATACATATACACATTCATGCACATATGCACACATACACAGAAACACACATACATACATAGAGAGTGTGAGAGAGAAACAGAAAGAGAGAGACAGAGAGAGAAGATATTTGTTTATGGTATCTGAGTGTTAATGTGTAAAGATTTAAAATACCAAAAAAGAGGAACTAACAATATGTTATAGGTGAGACACTACACTTAATTTGTTAGATTCCTTCCTTCCTTCCTTCCTTCCTTCCTTCCTTCCTTCCTTCCTTCCTTCCTTCCTTCCTTCCTTCCTTCCTTCTTTTGTCCTTTCCTCCTTTTTTCTCTTTCTCTTTCTCGATGAAGAATTATGAAATAGTATACAAACTATGCACAGTGAGTTCTGCAGAAACAGTCAATAATTACCTCATGGCAAGAACAAATGGCATTCTGTTCAACAAATTCCTGAGGATTTCAAGCATCTAGTCATGGGGAAGGAGGCATACTGTAATTTTGGAACGGTGGGAACAAAGTCAATGTGGTGGTGTCCTTACATGAAATGAAAGGTGATTATGTTCCGTCAATGCACATGCTTCCAGGGCTGCCATAAGGCTGCTGATTCCCTTCCTTGGAGCAGATTTGTTTTCTTCTGAATCTGACAATGCACCTATCTGCTGAGTTAGTAATTGCTGCTCCCAGCTGGAAGGTAGGAATTCTAAGCCGATGGTAAGGCTTTAACAGGGAGGCTGAGAACTGACACTATCATTCCAGATCTAACTTGGCATAAAAGCCTGAAGCTCGGCCTAAGTAGACTTTTCCTGTACCCAGCTGGTTTCCTTTTTGTCTTGAAACTTCGCTGGTAGACTTGCTGTGGCCTTCACTGAGGACAAACGCCTGAAATACTTGGCTTTTTTTTTTTGTCTTTTGGGTCAAAGGATCGCATGGCATTTTAATTATCCAAAGCTCCTGGGGCCACTTGACCACAGCAGAGTTGGGGCACACATTTTTGGCCCAAGCTGTGAGAAGCAGGTTAGCTCCATGTCCGGGGTCACCTCTTTCATCACCTATGCTGACTGTAGCCCTAGGGGGCTACATAAGGTGGCTCACCAAGTTCATTTGGCCGACGAACCTGTGAAAAGTAAGAAGCACCTGGGCAACCAGGTTTCTATCACGGCCTGTAATTGAAATCCTAGCTCGGGGCTGCCAGCCGCCCTTGGTTCTTTTGACTTGCCTTTGAGCCCTTTCTGACTGAACTGAAGCAGGCCTTGCAGAGAGAAATTTTCATGTCACTGCCTATGTCTGGCTCACATGCAGAAGCTCCAGCCTGTGCCAAATTCCAAGTTGTTGCTGGCAAGTGGGCTAGCTGCACTTGAGAATCACCTTGGTGGCAGGTGGTTTGCCATTATTCTTCGCCCTCTTTCATAAAAGGAGATAGAGAGCAAGTGACAGAGGAAGGTAGTGACACAGCACCTTATTGCTTTTCCCCAAAGAACAGGAGGCTTCAGTCCCTGTCAAGCCTTTATCCATCCTATATCTCCTCTCAAAGCCTAGATAAAGCCTTGCTTTCAATGGCCAATTCCTGCCAAAGAGCCTCTTGAAATAGACGAGTCAGAGACACCAGTGTGTTTTATGCCATTGGACACTCTGACCAGTCCAAGTCAAGAGTTTTGTGTCCTCCAATTTCACGGAGCAGGCCATTCCCTCTCTGTTCCCAGAGCCCACAGTCTGGGCAGAGAAAGCTCACACTGAAATGACTGGGAGGGCCCTCTAAGACGAGTGTTGACAGGTGGCACTGAACATCAAGCAGAGGCTGCATAATCAGGGAGAACCATTACTAAGTGAAAAACCAGCATACGGGTGCTAGAAAAGGGACCTTGGTGTCAGGCTCTTCCTTTTGGGCCTGGGACCTTTCTGAGACTATGTAATTGTTTGTCTGTTTTAGAATTTGCTGTTTAACACCATTGTGTCAAAGAATGAACATTTTGCTTTTTAATGTTAATTTTCCTT
The DNA here is from genome assembly GCA_001685075.1 of Bramus lutescens. Classification (NCBI taxonomy): domain Eukaryota; kingdom Metazoa; phylum Chordata; class Mammalia; order Rodentia; family Cricetidae; genus Bramus; species Bramus lutescens. Next base: position 144,007 of record LOEQ01002146.1, on the reverse strand, counting down.
GGCATCCTTATGCTGTACGGTACATTTCCCACAGGTACATATGTGCGAGCAGTTAGCTCATTTGTGCAGTCGGTGAGATTGCGTTGGCATGTTGCATGCCTTTCACTGTAACTAGAGTGTTGGAGATGCTGCAAAACAGACCGCTTTGACTGTTGACTGTCCTTGTTTTTCATTTGTTTTAGTCTTATTATTTTAAGTTTTCTTATTTTTTCATTCTTTGTGTGTGTGTGAGGCTGTGTGAGGGTGCACACGCATGTGTGTTCCTGTGTGTGTAGAAGAGAGGATGACCTTGGGTTTTTTGAGACAGCATGTCTCACTGGCCTCAAACTCGTCCATGTTAGGGTAGACTATAATCCAAGCACCTGGAAGTTTGGGATAGTCATTATGCATCACCACATCTGGCTTTTGTTTTTTGTTTTTTTTGTTTTAAATGGCTTCTGAGGATTGAACTCTGGTCCTCAGGCTTGGAAAGCAAGCCCTTAATTTACTCACTAAACCATCTATTAGTTGTGTTTTCAAGACAGGTTTTCACTATGTAGCTGAGACTGGCTTTGAACATGTGACTTTTGTGCCCTGAATTTTCTGTTTGCTGGGATTAGAAGCATGCAATGCTGCATCCAACTTGGTTTTTCGTTCTTGATGTGAGCACATTCTCCTAATGCTCCTTCACTTTGACTTCGCTTGTTACTGAGGAAGATCTAGAAAGAAAAAAAAATCTGAGTTGCTCTGTCTTTCATTTTCCTTCTCTGTTCAGTGTAGTAGTTTGTAGATACAAAGGCATGTAGGACGAAGAAAGAATCTGACAGGATTCCTAGCTTGTCTGTGTTTCTTGGAAGGCCACATATTAAAAATTAAATGGCCTTCAATCCTTATCTGCAACCTCAAGTCATGATTATTACAAAATTCATATTGCATATGTCCATCTCAATAAAGACCTGGCAAAGAAAAACATCTGCTTGGTTGGTAACTCAGTCTTTATGTCCTGTCAAGCATATATTGTCTTCCTCTGCCTATCCCCCTGAATTCTGTTGTCCAAGTCAGTGAACTACTTATATCAATAGTGATATAGTAGGTATTTTAGGATCGGAAAATCATCTGTTGTGGCAGATGTATACCTTAGTGTGTTTCTGTTGCTATAGTGTTAAAAGTGGTTCCAAGAAATATGTAAGCAAACAGATGTAGGCACATACTGATAAAACTTTATTGATAAAAACAGAATGGGGTCCATATTAGACCCATGACCTGTAGTAATTTTCTGATTCCTGCTGTAGAACACGCTGCACTTGAGTCTGTTCTCAGATTTTTAATTCACCAACTGATAAATCTTCAAAAATCTCATCGGGGGGGCACCACATGCTTTGTATGTGAAAGGAATTAGAGCAGCGGTGGCTAGGAAAGTTATTTTTGCTGCTTGTGCACAAAGCTAAAAATGGACCACTTGTCTTCTATCAGTTCTTGCATGGAACATCTCTGACCTATCTCCAAAGAGTGTTCTAGGAATATTATTGCACTTCACCACAGATCTGAAACGTTTCATATGCAACCATCCTACTTCTCCCCTCTTGCTTTTGGTGGGTGCTCAGATGGAGGAGATCTGTTGATCACAGGGTTCACAGCTGCTCCCCACCTCCATTCAGCACCTACATGGGAGGCTGCTGGGGGGATAGGAAATGATAACAGTGGGGTTTCCCAGTCACAATGGCATGCCGAAGTCAAGTGCAAATAATTATTAGGGAGATGAAAATTACATAGCAACTTCCTCTTACTAATGGTCTACAGAGAAACAGCACCATTGTGCCTTCCAAAAGTTAATTGTCCATGGTGTTTGAAAAAAATCTGCTTATTACCCTCCTGGAATTCTATAAAACTGCAGTACAAAGGTTCCCAGATCACTTTGGGTGATGTTCTGTTCCACGCTGTTCTCTCAGTTTCCAGGCCGCCTTCTCCTTCTTTTGTTCCAAACTCATGGGAAGTTTCCTTTCAAGTTTCTTCTTTTTAGTTCAACATTTCATTTCCAACATTAGCAAGTCGAAATTTCTCCTTAAATCCCACAAAAAATGGTAAATCATTCCTGGTTCTAAATATTTGGATAAGTATTTGATTTCTGTCCAAAACTTAGCAGAGAATAATAACCATTCACCTGTAGGAGATAAAGGAGACCCATGATGATTACCTTGTACTTCCTACAATACTCTTTGGGCAGTGAAAGTAGCCAAAAACTTTTGTTGTACAGACGTTTATATGGATGCATGTATAAGCATATGCCTAGATGGCTGGAGCAATAGGACTATTTCTGGAACATTAGTCAAAAATCAGCAAGTGATTTAGGTTTAGAGAAAATTAGAAATCTTACCTTACACATACAGATGCTTCACTACCACAATTTAGGCATTTACGTAAAGCTTACATTCCATAATAAGACACCAAGAGTTCATTAAAGCCTCATTACTGGTTCACAATTTTGGATGGCTATTTACCCCCTTTTCAAAACTCAGGATGCAATGAAAGCATCTTTCTCTAACAAGTATGATTGCAGTGGGTTCAAACAAGTGGTGTCAAATAATAAGGTACTAAAATTAATGTGAAACCACTTGTGCTAGGATCCCAGCTCATCTCCAGCTAAAAAGTAAATGGAGAGAAACAGGAACCTATATTAATGTACTTTTGGTATGCTGAAGAACTTTTGTGACTTATACAGAGTTTAAATGCCCAAAATTAAAATAACTATATTAATGGATGCATATAGTATATAAGGATTAATTTACAACTTCTATGATGTAAAGTCATAGAAGCAGAGATTTATAGGAGTACAGTTGTCACTTGAAAACAGAATCTGATAACTTAAAGATATTTTACATAATCATTTTGGTAATTACAAAGACCAAACCAATCACTATGGCCAGCGGCATATGGAAGCTTCTAGTTAGCCTAAGTCAAAAGTGCCCACCTTTCAAGTATCTGTAGAATAAATCCTGCCCAACCCACTTGAAAGTGAAGTAGTGGGACTAAGAGTCAACTAATTTCAAGGAAAATAACCCAGATAGTAAATATTTGAGACTTTGCAAGCCATTTGATCTCTTTTACAATGATTTAGCTTTTTTATCTAATGAAAGAAGTCATAGATATGAAATAAATGACTGGGTACAGTTGTGTTCAAATGAAGCTTTATGGACACGGAAATTTGAACTTTATTTCATTTCCATTCATTGTAAGGGGCTATTTTCTTTTAATCATTGAATTTTTAAAAAATACAGAACCAAATAAAACAGACTACAGCCCAAAAGACCTTGGACAAACATCTATTTATCACAGATAGGTCATCAACACAGACCAAAGAAATGATTCTGTTCAAGTCAAACTTGGTGGACTAGTAAGTGTAATCAGTGTCACTAACAAGAGCATGAATGGTGGGTTACGTAAGGATAATGGTCAACTTATGGCCAGCCCAACCATGGAACACAAATCTCTCTCTTCCTAGCAGTTGTTAACCACTTTGTATACCCTTGGTTTGGGACGACGTCCCACATCTTCTGTGCTGACTGATTACTTCCCCATAAGACTTTTGTACACCACCTAAGTCTGTCTTCCCTCCATGAGGGAATGCTAATGAACCCAATCTTGTGAAGGTCTCTTATGCCTGCCCATCCTCACAACTGATCTGGTGTCAAGATGGTAACAGCTGTGACATGCCTGGAGGACAGTGTGCTTCTCTATGTTGGTCTCAAACAAAGTCATTAGCTCACAGGTGGCTGCTAAGATTTTGGCCCATGGGTTGTAATTTGCATATCCTGTTCTAGATAAGCTCTCCAAATGCCTTCTAGCTCAGTAATTATTTTCTTTCATAATTTTTCCTGGGTCACCTTCCTTCCTGGCTTCCTCATCACCCCTAGTGAGATGACCCTGAACTGACCTGTTTGCTCAAAATCCTTAACCTTCCTTGCAACAAAGTATTGGGAAGTCATAAAAATCTCTTTTCTTTCCATTTGTACATTAAATTGATATAATATCTTGTTTGACATAAGGCTCTTGGGAAATATGGGATAGAATGCTGTTAAGTATTAAATATAATGATTTCCCCAATACCATTATTAGAAATTAAAGATATGACCTCAACTCTGCTAGCATGCCTTATAGAGTTAAGTTCAAGCTCTGTCATGTTGCTAAGCAATTCTTCTATTTATATTCACCTTTACCAGTATCATTTTGCTAGCTCAAATATTTAGTAGACTAGAACTGTCTTAGAATGATATATTTCTTAAAGGCCTTATTTTTCAGCCATCGGACAGAGTGCCATTATGTAAATGACTGAGTTATTTGAAATGTAGACTTAATGATCTTCAGGATCAGAGGCTGACCCTGAGGAGAGAAAAGGGAGATAGAGCTAAATAGTAAGGAGCAACCAAGGGATAGGCAATGAAGCTTACAAATCCCTGTAAAGAACCAGTTTGACTGGATGTCTGCAAGCAGATAAAAAGAAAACGGCTTGGAAAAAGTAAAATTCACAGGGTTATTGGCGAGCAGTAATCTGTCCTAAAATGAAAAGAATAAATTGCAAAGTGATCTGCTCAAATGGGTTTTGGCAGTTTTTGAATTTTTGTCCAGATATCTTTAGCAATTTTAATCCCACCATTTCAGTTCCTTATGGCTAACGGGACAATCCCCAAAATAGGAAATTCACAAGTTCAGATAATTTTTGTTACAGACAATTGTTATAATTATTCTAGCATAGTAGTCTGAATGTAATTTATTTCTATATTCTCTTAGAGAGTAGCACTATTAGGAGGTGTGGCTTTGTTGGAGTAGATATGGCCTGGTTGGAGGAAGTGTGTCACTATGAGGACAAGCTTTTGAGGTCTCCTTTGCTATACCTGTGCTCAGTATTAGTTCAGTTCCTGTTGCTTTTAGCTCAAGGAGTAAAATTTTCAGCTCCTTTTCCAGCACCAAGTCTGCTTGCATGCTGGCATGAACCACCATAATAATAATGGACTAAATTTCTAAATTGTAAGCTACCCAAGGAATTGTTTCCTTTATAAGAGTTGCCATGCTCATGGTGTCTCTTCAGAGCCATAGAAACCCTAATTAAAACAAAAGTTAATATAAGGGACTGGTGTAGTGATAGAGTGAAAGGGGAGCGGGCCCTGCTTTTCGTCTTGCCCGGCTCCCGCACAGCTAGCTTATACCCCGAAATAATAACACACAAATTGTATTCAT
>LOEQ01002146.1:119545-130380 GCA_001685075.1 Bramus lutescens | reverse complement strand
TGGATCCTGAGGTAGGTTGATTCCCAGTTTTCTGAGAAACCATCACACTGATTTGCAAAATGGTTGCACAAGTTTGCATTCCCACCAGCAATGGATGAGTGTTCCCCTTGCCCCAAAACCTCTCCAGCATAAGCTATTATTAGTGTTTTTGATCTTAGCCATTCTGACAGTGTAAGATGGTATCTCAAAGGTTTTTTGATTTGCATTTCCCTGATAGCTAAGGAAAAAGAACATGTCCTTAAGTATCTTTTGGCCATTTGAAATTCTTCTGATGAGAATTCTATGTTTAGTTCAGTACACCTATTTATAAACTTTATTCTCTGAGGTGGTCTGTGATCTAGCTAAACTACCAAAGGCACAAACATGTTACAAAGCACCCAAATAATAAGTGAACAAATGAGATCTGGTCCCAGACCACACATCTGTGCTTTAGGAAACAGTTGTAATAGAAATACATTTACTTAGGAAGGAATCACTCAAGGCTAATCCACCTTATATGATTCTTGTCTTTGGCAAGCCTGGATTTTTGCTTTTCCATTTAAAGTTATATACCACAAGGACATGTGCTCAACTATGTTCATAGCAGCAGTGTTTGTCATAGCCAGAACCTGGAAACAACTTAAATGCCTCTCGACCAAAGAATGGATAAAGAAGATGTGATACATTGACACAATGGTGGAAAAAATAATGACATTTTGAAATTTGTGGGCAAATAGATTGATCTAGAAAACATCATTCTGAGTGAGGTATCCCAGACCCAGAAAAAGAAATATCATATGTGCTCACTCATAAGTGACTAATAGACATAAAGCAAAGAAAAGCCAGCTTACAGTTCACAATCCCAGAAAACATAGACAACAATGAGGACCCACCCTAAGAGTGACATAAATGGATCTAATCTATAAGAGAAATAGAAAAAGACAAGCTCTGAGTAAACTGTGAGCATAGGGACCATGGGAGAGGGTAGAAGGGGAAGGGGGAGGAAAGGAGGAGAGTAGAGGAAAAAATATATAGCTCAATAAAAACAATTAAAAAAGATTCTTGTCATCTTTTTATTTTGATTTTAATAAGTCTGTGCATATAGCTTAATGATGTTTCTTTGGTAACATAAGTATCAACAAATACATTAAAATCACGAATTCCAAATTTAGGTGTCTTCATTTACTCATTCATTCATTTGAAGCAGGGTCTCCTGTATTCTAGACTGACCTGAAATTGACTATGTAGACAAGAATGGCCTTGAACTTTTGATCCTTCCAAATTTAGAACAGAAGATCTGGGATTACAGGCATGTACCACCACATCTAATAATATGTGGTACAGGAGAGGGAGCCTAGGGTTTTATGTTGCCTAAACAAACATTCTACCAAATGACCTGATTCAAGAGTTCTCTCTGGGCTTTGAGTTCAGTTTCTAAGTAGATTTCAGCCTATTTTAGAAATTTGTAGTAAAGGGCTTTAAAAATACTTAACCTAATTTACACCTTCATAATCTAAATACCTTCAAAAATTTAAAACATTTTAATCAAGTATATTTTTATTCTTTCAACTTAATGTTTAATTAGTATAAAGTTCTTATCTAAAATAATTAACAAAACTTTCCCAAGCTCTAAATAATCTCAGAAGATAATAAACTAAGCTTAAAATATAAAACAATGGCAAATTTGAAAATATTCTCCCATGCCTACAGATTAAATTTGAACTTAAAACAGTCAATCAATTCTGTACTTTACCTGGAAGTCACAAGCTATCATTTTAATAAGCCATAGTTTTCTTAATTATCCAAGCACAGACAATTTCAAGTTTGTGCAGTCCCCTTAATGAAAAGAATGTTAATTGGATAGAATTACTGTCTATGTTCCCATGGCTGAAAGGCCCCAAAGAAGTGAAGTGTATTCTTGGTCACTAAGATGACTTTCCAACAGGCATTTCAAGTAGGGGTTGATGCTAGAAAAGTAGACATCTTTCTAAGGGGATTCATCTCATACAAACTGTCATTTTGTTTCATGACATCTCCCTGTGCTGGAGATATTGAATGGTTGACATTTATGGCCAAAAACTCACCCGTTCTTAGGAAACTTAATGAGTTATGAGTAAGTCCATAGCCTTCCAGGGGTATTACCCAAATTCAGGGATGTGTATTGAATATAACACTTAATCCTTTCTTATGTCCAAAACACAAGTAGACCTAGTAACTGGATTTTGCATATCTTTACATCTGCCTTAATGTCCTTTCTTTTTAATGTTAATACATTGCGTATGCATATGTGTTTATGTCCATATGTGTTGGGTGTTGGATATTTTCCTCAATACCTCTCCATTCTATGTTTTGAAACAGAGGTCTCTCAATGGGCCAAGAGCTTAACAGTTGCCTAGACAGGCTGGCTACTAAACTAAGAAACCCACCTGTCTCTGTGTTCCTCCTCCTGCTCCCTGTGCCAAGGTACCAGATGTGCTCCACCACCATGCCCAAATTTTATGTGGGTGCTGGGTATCTGAACTCAAGTCCTCGTGCCAATATGACATGTACTTTACTGACAGAACCATCTCCTCAAGCCCTCTTTGAAGATCTGACTTTTTAAAATACTGTTTCATTTATATTCTCAGGACCAGTTGTGTTTGTGAATATTTATATATAATCCAATTGAACTCGATGCTGTCTTGTCTGTCACTCCAATTTGTCAGCATATTGGATTGTTGAATTTTGTTGATTCTAAAGATATGCTCCATGGCTGTGTCAAACCCAGCCATTCCCTGTGGAGCCAGAGCTGAATAAGTGCTTTTCTCATTTCTGTCTGCCATCAGGACCAAAAGATACATCAAAGTCTCCCTGGATGGGATGTGGCCTGTGGCAATTGCTGTGAACCAAGTACAAAAAGGGAAAACTCCACAGGTTTCCAAAATTAATTCCGATGGACATGACTCCTTGGAAATTGGGTAGCACATGCTGCCAAACAAAGGGTAACAGGATGTTAATGAGCCAAGGATTAACTTAAAGCTACAGCCTCCCAAATTTTAGATGATTGAGAAAGGAGCATGTGATTTAACTCTTGGCTGTCAATTTGACAGGATTTAAATTACTATGGGAACAATTCTCTGGGCATGTTAATGAGAGAGTTTAGGTTGATTGTGGAGGAATGACCGCCTCTAACTGAAAAGGGCCCCATACCATGGGCTGATCTCTTCGTCTGAATAAAAAGAACAAAGCTAGATGAGCATCTGTATCCCTTGTTATCTGCTTTCTGACTGTGGCTGTTACCAGCTATCTCATGCTTGCATCGCCATGTCTTCCCTGCTGCAAGGGAGCACATCCCTTTAGACTGAGAGTCCAAATAAACCTTTTCTTCCTTAAGTCACTTTTGCTAACTATTTTGTCACACCAGTGAAAAAAAATAATGAATACAGAGGGAGCTAATGACACCTTTTGTTAAACAGCAAGAAGGAAGGAAGGAAAAGGATGTGACAGGCAGCACTGTTTCTAAACTTCAAGGTGTGGGCCAATCCTTCAATAAAGCATTCTTTCCAGTTAGAAGCTTCACAACTTAGGATGCATTTGAAAAGCTGAGCACCAGTTCCAATTAGTCATGTATCTAATAACAGAAGTGAGAACTCCCTCATTATCAATGAGCCACTTGATATGGCTTTGTTGTGTAACCATTAATAGCTTTGCTAAAAACCACTGCTAGGAACAGCTAGAAAAAAAGCATCTCAGAAACAGTGCCCTTTCAAAGCATCATTTTGAGCTATGGTTTCAATGTGTCAGTGAATGAGCTGTCCAAGTTTTGACACATCATTTTCTAATGAATTTTAGTTTTGCAATAGTCACCATTTGGTGAAAGATATTGAGTCCCCAATTGTGAGAACATTATTGCTTGACAACTGCTTTTATTCTTGTGCTTTTAGTCATCTATGGGTAGCCCAACAGTCTCTCTTCTGACCACAACATTCTCCAATTATTAGTTTATAAGCTAGAAATTGGAACACGGAACTCAGTTTTCTATAGAAATAATGTGAAAAGTGGTTGCCAAATTCCAGAACATTCCACAAAAGGTATTTTGTCTACATACAATTTAGCCATAGCTGGGAATACAATGGGCCATTTTTTGTATGAATAAGCTATGATCTGTTTTATGCACTATTGCTTTGACCCAGGAGCAGAAGTGGTGAAAGAGTCTCCCCAGAAAAACTCAAGAAGTTTGATACAGTGACTCTTTGCCTGCTGGTGACTCCTCCTTCTGTGCCATTCAAACCATGATGGCATAGAAATGGACATATGATGACAACATCAATGCCAAGAAAAAACTGTGTTTATTAAATATTAACATGGCCTTTGCTAATCAAGTCACCCCTCAAAAATTCTGCAAAGGGGTGTTGTCATTCCACAATTGAGGGACCAAGACACAGAAATGTCAAAGAACTTGCCTGAAGTTACATAGCTAGGAAACAGCGTAATCAAACCAAGCGGGTTGGTTCCAGTGCCATGTTTATTGGTATTATAATTCTGAATCATCAATTCACAGTCTACTGCCTAGAATCATATGGCTGAGAGCTAAGAATGATTTTGCCATTTATGAAGTATTGAAAGTCAAGAAGAAGAATATTTAATGACAAATAAACAATGATAAAATGTAATATGTCTATAAATAAAATCAAGTTAAAACATAGCAGGTGTATTAATACACATAATTCCTGTAGGCACTTTTATCCCAGAAATATTATGACAAATTATTTGTGATATAATGGCAGAAGATTGCAAAAAGTATATAGGAATATGATTTCACTAACCTATACAAAATATTTAAACAAAAGGAGTACTGGGAACATGCCCAAAACAATTAATAATGAGCTGTAGTTAAAGGAATGGTTTGGAGAAAAAAATCTCTATTTTTGACCTATTCTACAATGATCAGGCATAACTTTTACAATAGCGGGAGTTTTAAAAATTAATTAATTAAATCTCTAGGTGTGGTCACACACACACACACACACACACACACACACATGATCCCAGCAATTATAAGGCTGGGACAGGAGAAATAGAAGTCTAAGGCCAGATTTGGTCATATAGCAAGTCTCAATCAAACACAAAATGTCACAAGATAGATCAATTCTCAAAGAATATAAGATGTAATACATTTGTCCTGCAGTAATTGGACCTAAGGGGTTACTGCTAACAGGAAAAAGGAAGATACGAAACTTGAAGGAAAGTGGGCTTGGGGGAAGTAGGGAGAGTTGTAGGGAGGTATTAGGTGGTTATCTAAGCATTGTAGGAAAGGGGTGAAATGAATTTAAAGGTGTATTATGATCCTTGAAAGGGTTCTTGTGTTACCAGGTTCTTATGTTCTTTTACAGGTGTGGAAATCTGCTCCACCCATTTCTTCATACCCATTTCTTCATTTGTTTAATTTTTGAGACTATGTATTTCACTATGCATTCCTGGTGTCCTGGAACTCACTGTATGGGCTAGGCTGACCTCACATTCATAGAGATGTTCCCCATATCCTCTTTTTTTGTGCTAAAAAATAAAACAAACAACAAATCAAAACACCTTTATGCCTTTTATTAATTGCAACATTATAGCTTTATGATTTCTAAATTCTGAGGTTTAGAAAAATTAACATCCCTGAAGTTACACAGCTGCATACAATGCAACTTAACATAATCCCTAGTTCTTTTAAAGTGTTGATTCTTAACTGCCTGCTATTGTGTTAACATGAAGCCATCGAGTAGTCTCTAGGGGTTATCATTAAAGAATGTCACTGAGTCAGAGCATCCCATGTTTACATTTGCTTCAGTTGTATGAGGATGTCCTAAATGAAGATTAATCAACTTAGAACTGGTACTGGGTATTTCATGGCAAACATGGCAGTCAACCACTGGAGATGCAATAGACAATATCTTGAGTAATTGGGTCCAGCAGTGAGTACAGGTATTAATCACGCCAGGTAGGCATGCCTCGAGAAAGTTACTGACTGTAGATGACCCTGTATTGGGAGGCAAAATCTAGGCTAAGAAGAAAACATATGTTCGTGATAGCTGATGGAATTTGTTTCTTTGCCATGAGCTTTTCAGGGGTGGTTTAGCGCCTTGGCCAGAAGTACAGCTTTCTGAATGCTTTTGCCTCACTCAGATGCCCAGGTTATTGGGGTCTCTCTCACCTCAACCAAAGAACAGTTGCCTTTGGACTACGAACTTCAGTGCTCCAGTTGTGGCTTCTGGTTCCAGTTTTATTGGTTAATAAGAATTAATTCGGATCTCTCTCTCTCTCTCTTCCTCCCTTCCTCCCTCCCTCCTTCCCGCTCTGCAAGGAGATGCTAACAACCTAGACTACTCTTATATTCCAAGTCAGATACCCAACAGGTGCACAAATACTATTTCTTAACTGATATTGACTGTTCTAATTTCCTCTAAAATTAGATTATTCAAATGAAAGATTATCTTAATTCATGTCCTATGGCTGAATTTAATGCACCTCTCCTTGATTAGTTCTCAAAAGAAGTTGTTATGCTCTATAAGGGTCCTTTACTCCAAAACCTCAGAGTGTGTCTTCATAGATGGTCATGATTTTCTTCTGTAAATTTGCCAGATGCTACATCTGTTTCAGAACATGAAAGCTCTGAATCACAGCTACAAACAAGGTTTAATGGGTTTCATGCTGCTGTTGTTGGCAATATCCATGTGCCAACACCATCTCCCAAACTGTGTGTACCAAGCACTAATCTAAAACAAAACTCTGGGAAAGGAAATTGTGTCAAAGAAAACACTACCTTATTTTCTACCTTTTTTTCTAGAGACTTGTCATCCTCATAATTTTTATATGTAAAATAGAATGGAAAAAATAAAATATTAAAGAATTTTTAAAAAGGCTTTGACTGGTATATATTAGTATAGAAGTTTGGGCTAGCATGTATAAGGGCCTGGGTTTGAACTCTAGTAGTAAAATAAATATAAAATAAAATAAAAAAGAAATTAAAAATGGAAAAATGTTCATGGGCTCAGATTTGTTTAGAAGACACAAGAAAATCTTTCCTCCATTAGAGTATCTATTCTTCATAGTTCCCTAATATACCATTTGTACATAAAATATTTTTAGATGTAGTCAGGGTGTCACAATATTATTGTGGAGACTAATGTATCAGTAGTGAGATTTATATCTCCTAACCTGAAAATATATGACTCCTTAGCATTTGATTTTAAATATGTGACAGGATTCATTTTAGTTAGAAGCAAGAGAAATAATATATTTCTTAAATGGAAACTTTAGGACTGAGAAACTTCTTTTCTAACTGGGGAGTAATTATGTATAATTACACATTGGAAAATGGCAGAGATAGAGGTTTGGACACGTGGAATTCTTAACCATATTTAAATTATTTAAAATTGACAATAGGTTCTATTAATATTCTAGAGTTCTGTTTGGCCATGGAAATTAACCAAGTCAAAGTGAATAAAAAAGAGAAACAATGTAGTAGCATGACAGAATTTTAATGACTTTGAAGATGTTAGCATCTTTTTGAAGAATAAAACTCTTATGAACAACAACATTAAGCATTATAGCTGCTATTTTTCATGAGAAAAAGTGGAATGATTTATTTTTGATTCACTGGGATGGACTGCTGTTGGATATTTCAGAATAGCATGGCAGTTACAAGAAATATTGTATAGTGTTTGTAACTTCAATTCTTAAAGCACTTTTCTAACTCATTTATTTGAAAGTATTCATTTTCTGAGCCAAATCATGTATCAAGAATCTGTTCTCTTTACGTACACTATTTTTTTCTTTTAGATCTTGGATGCAAAAATTTGGTTTAATATACTCCACAATTCATAGAACATTATAATCGTTTATCCTTATAAAGCTTCCTTCTAGCAAATAGGTTCATGTGTGCATCTATGTTCAGATACCTGTATTTATTCACTTGTAGACTATATATTATATCTACATGAATGTGTGTTTATTATATAGTCCCTTTTATATCATGTATAAATATACAAATATATAGTATATATTATAAATGCATATTTAACTGAATATATATTAAAATTGTATATATCCTATTTTTATCTGTCCTAGAAAACCCATTTCCTGAATATTTCATACATATATAAAATATATATAGAGAGATACACACATATATAAATATGTATATATATGTGTGTGTGTATATCCTTGCAAAATATATGTTGCTTTGTAGTCATGTTTTCTTTTATGTTTTTGAGTAGTGTTTTAAAATGTTTTCAATAGATACATTTGTTGTACATGGTATTATAGTAGATAAAGGCATTTTCATACAAGTATATAATATATGCTGAGTATATTTCCCATTTATTGTAGATTTCAAATATTTATTTTATATGTATGAGTATTTATTCTGCATGTATGTATTTGTGACATTGCATTTCTGGTGCCCACAGAGGTCAGTAGAGGACATAAGATACCCTGGAACTGAGAGCTAAGTTTCAAGGTACCATGTTGATGCTAGGAATGAGATCCCAGTCTATAAGAACAGCAAGTGCTCTTAACCACTGAGTCATCTCTTCAGCCCCTGAATATGTTTTCTTAGCGTATCACATAACTAATAGATTAGCATTTCTTAGTTTCTCACCTAGTATTAGAACTTTCTCATTTAAAAACTTAGAAGCATGATTCAAGTATGAAACTGTATATGCCAATTCTGCAACTATAGCAGTTATGCGTTCTTGGCCAAACTTTATTTTATCTGTGCCCTCCACCCACCTATCCCACCTAGACTACTTGAAGGGAAACTCAAGACATTTTCTGACTTTAATGAATATTTAAATATATGCGTCCTAAATAGTTCATGACATTACAGCCATCATAGCCAAGAAAGACAGTGATCCCTTAATGTGTTATTGAATCTTCTCATATACCTGAGTAAATTGCAAAAAAACAGGAGTCATACACAACCCTTGGTTCATATGTTTCCCAAATCTCTTCTGACCTCTCTACCTTGACTTACTTCCCAACTATGAATTGACAACAGTGTTTGTTGTATATGTTTACCTATATTGTGAATTTTATTTACCGTGTGTCCATGGTATTATTGAATTTATTCCTATTTTTATTGCTTACATTAGCACACAAAGATGGATTTCAGTAAGAAACTTTCATATATCTATCTCCGTATCCTTTGAATTGCAGTCTGTGTTTTCAAGGATTTGGTATTAGCTTGGTTTTAGTCTTTTGTTTGATTTTGTTTGTGAGGGGAAAATATTTCATTAGCGGTAGTGAGTGTTTCCTATTTAGAGTTATATGACACCTCTGTGTGAATAATGTTAGCAGCCATTGATGATCCTTGCATTGAACTTTAATTTACTAGGTGATAGAAAATGATGCTGTTTTATTCTATCCACCTAATCTCCATTTACTACCTATAGCATTTCCTTATGGAAAAACTTTCTCTGCTCGAGTGTTTGTTACACTGATTACAGTTTGTATGAAAGAGAAAATAAGAACATGATTTCCTGGAGAGTGAGGGGGAAGAAGGGAGGGGAAAGAGAGGAGGAGGAAGAACGGGGGAGGAGAGGAGTATTCAAAATAAATGCCTTTGACTTCTAGTCTATGCACCAATTGTCAAAATAATGAGATGATGCCGTAATATTCCCCAAGGTTATCAGAAATGGTTTTGTGTTTCCTTGTCAATTTTCTTTCTTGTTTATTCACTTCCTATTCTATAGATCAACCATCTCTCCAGTAAGTCCTGATGGTTTTTAATAGAAAATGGTGTCTCAGTCAAATAGCAGGAGCTAGCAATTACTTATTACTAATTATTGTCAGAGAGATGTTATTTGAGATCTTTCTCACTAATAGTTAGAAAGCCAGTATTCTTTTTAAATAAGAAAATGTATCCTGGTTCCATGTTTCTAATTTGACCCAGGGGCTCAAATTTTAGAAAGCCTCATTGCTCTGGCATCTGCATCTCCTTTTTCAGAATATGTCAAACAGGAGCCGTACAAGTGTTCCCTGGCAGCATCCCACGTATCAGATGCTGTCACAGAATTATAATACCCTTGGCTGGAGAGAGGGCTCAGTGTTTAACAGTACTTTTCCAGAGCACTGACTGCTTTTCCAGAAGACCCGAGTTCAGTTATAGGCAACCACATGGCAGCACACAATCACCTGTAACTCCAGTTCCAGAGGATCCTGTGCCCTCTTCTGATCTCTGCGGCACCAGACATGCAGATGGAACACAGAAATACGTGCAGAAAAAACAATCAAATAGAAGTAAATTTAAAATAAACCAAAAATCGTAAACCATACTGACAATGGTTAAACACTTTTTGTAGATCTTTTGTCATCCAAATCTGTTCCAGTAATGTTTAATTACATTACTATACTTTAAATTTAGTTTAAATATTCCCTCTTTTTTACACTTCTATCATTCTCTCAATTTCAATTTATTTTCCTAAATTTGATCTTTATGAATACAGCTTTTTAAATCTTTCATTTTTTCCTCTTCATCTGTAACTACTCAGAATATCTCCCCACAAGTAAAAAATGTAATTAATTTTGTCCTTTGGTTTTATTACTTCTTTTAACTTGATATTTTTAAATAGAGAGACAGAAATCATGTGGAGAATGGTCTGTATTCTGTCAATTATATTTTAAATAAATGCCGATTGGCCAGTAGCCAGGCAGGAGGTATAGGCAGGGCAACCAGACAGGAAGTAGAGTTGGGTTAATGAGAACAAGAGACTTCTGGGAATAGGAAAGCTTTGTCGGCAGTCATGACCCATCCACAGAAGAAGTAAGATGTGACAGCCTCGCTGAATAAGGTACTGAGCCACGTGGCTAGCATAGACAAGAATAATGGG
>LOEQ01002146.1:91408-113905 GCA_001685075.1 Bramus lutescens | reverse complement strand
TGGGAATTTTTAATAATAATAATAATAAAAATAATAAAAGTAAGAAAAAGAAAATGGCCTATAGACCTTTAAATGGCCAACCCTGTCTTCTTTTCAGCAGTATAATAGCAATGCATATTATCTGTCTCTGAAACAATAAGGTTACAATAAAACACAGACATTTGGTGCTTTTTGATTCAAGCCACATCCCTAGGAAGTGATCTGGCTTGAAAATATAAGCTCTATTTGTTAATAATGTCTGCCTCAGCAAGATGAATGTCAACCTTTTTCAAAAGCTATTTTGTTTTCAAAAGGAGATAGCAGAGAGAGAACACACAGAATTGTTTTGTTTTGTTTTCCATGAATATAAGAATCAGAAGCAAGAGCAGACTCTTCAGAGATAATCAGAGGTTTGCTAAATTAGCACTTCCAGAAAAATGTCTTTAAAAACGAAGCTGTAAAAGGGGACAACTTAAGTTTAGGTCATGGTATTATATTATAAGAGTTCTTCTTTAATTTTATACAGATGCCCACCTTTGACTTAGGAGGAGTCAATCTAGGAGCTGACTTTCAAATTTAAACCCGTTGAAACTTCCCTATCCATTGACCAAGATGATTACTGGTCCCCAAATGTGATTTGAGCTGAGTTTTCTCCACTATTCCAAATCGAAGCCAAGAAATGTTATGTTAGCTGGATTACTCAGAAACAAATATGCCTAGGACTAGGAAGATGGATTTTTAGGTAAAAGTACTTGATATTCAAGCATGGGACCTGAGATCAAATCCCCAGCACCCATATTAAAAGCCAAACATTCTCAATGTGTGTAATCCTAGCACTGTAGGGGAGTTGAGCAGAGCTAGAAGAAACACTAAGGCTTGCTGGCTGCCAGCCTAGCTCCAGATTCAGAGAGAGAGGCCCTATTTCAGGGATGTAGAGAATGATAGAGGAGAAACCTGGAATTGTCTTCTGACCTCTGCATGCAAGCATGTAGGCAAACACTCATGCATATACATAGGTCCACGTATATTACATACACATTCGCCATACTCACAGACTGACACACACACAGAAATGATGCTTTTAAAGAAACAAATACAGCTTCTAGTGCATCAGTAATACATTTGGAACAACACACTTTCAAGAGAAACATGGTGCCATCAGAAAGAATAAACTTTTAGAAAGATTTGGTAAAATGTAAAGAGTTAACAAAAACCTGGAAGTTTTGAAAAAAGCACCCAAGATGTTTGTAATTAGGGTGTGAGTTTTACTTGTGTTCAAACCATCATTTGAGAACTTCTATTTGAGGAAACTTCTATTTGAGAAAAAAAAGACTCTACCTTCTTCAAGTGAAAATTTAGTTACAGAAAATTATACAGCATGGAGGACTTTTGCTTCGTTGAACAATGATTATACATTGACAATCTGAGTAAGAAAATGTTGATGTCTTCAAATTAGATTTTATTCTGTGAAGGATAAAAATGTCTACTCTTTTCAACAGACCCTCCCTGTTTTTAGTTTTTAGTTCTGGAAACCCAGGATTTTGTTCAGATAGAAAAAAAAAGAAGAATGTTCTTGCAA
Organism: Bramus lutescens; assembly: GCA_001685075.1. Classification (NCBI taxonomy): domain Eukaryota; kingdom Metazoa; phylum Chordata; class Mammalia; order Rodentia; family Cricetidae; genus Bramus; species Bramus lutescens. The sequence goes on along the minus strand of LOEQ01002146.1, from coordinate 112,347 downwards.
ATGGTGTGCAATTATATTCAAACATCATTTGTTGCATTTGGAAAATGACAGAATCCATTTAGCAGCAATTCAAGACTCGATTTTCTGAAGTCACATACACACAGATAAAAAAAAATCCTCCCTGATTTTAGTCTCATTGTAAAATATCACACAGTATACATGTAGATTTGAAGTTATTAATATCTCATAACTAATATTTTCCCTCATTCAAAATGTGCTTTTAGGTATATACTTTTCTTTTTTGTTTACCCTAAGGTTTCCAAAAATGGATCCAAAAATACTCTAGACAATTACAAAAGTAAACAACCAAGATGGGATTGATGAAGTAGGACAGAATGCAGAAACAAAGGATGCAGAGGGACCAAAAAGTCACCTGAATGATCTTAAAAGGGTTTTAGGTTAGAATTTGTAGTACTCTCACCTCAAAATGATGACTATTAATTTTAAGAAATTTGAACGTTGAATATTTTCTTTATAATTCAGAAAGATAAAAGACAGAAAAGACTGGGAAATGATAAAAAAGAGAGAAATGGAAAGGAAGGGAAGCAGAGGGGAGGAAAGAGAAGGAAAAAGAAAGGGGTGGGCAGGATATAAACTTAACTAGGAATGTAATTTGACTATGATGTCCTTAACTTAGCATATACATGGCTATGATGTCCTCTATTAAACTAATATCAAAGTTTAGTGTTGGAAAAGACAGTTTCGTTCAATTAAAAATTTAAAAAATAATTTCCAATGATTCCCAATAAATCTTGTGCCTTTATAGATGTGCCTGAACATGTGACAGGATAATCATTGTGTATGTAGTTCTGCCATCTCACAGCATCAAAGATAAGGCTTTGCTGGTATTTCTAATACTACCACTAATTTCTCAGTAAACTGGAAATTGAGAATGTCTTTACTATTTAGGGACAATGAGAAAAAATTGTTGTGTTCTAATACCTAAAAATCCCCTGGGATATTCCTTGATTTTAGTATGTGAAGAACTGATCAATTTTAGAACATTTACTTATAATAAAATATAAATGTTAATACATGGGATCCTATGTTCATCTTGGATGTCTATTTCCTAGGAACCCTCTTTAGCGTCAAGAAAAAATAAAATATAAGGTTCATAAATATTTTATTTTGTCTCAAAGAACAAGAGGCCTCTGATAATGATATCTATTTTAAACACACTTACCTGTAATTTTCCTTCAAAGTACTAAATGAGCAATCAATTCATGTGATTTAAAAACAACGTGATATATACAGGAATTTGAACAAGTGTTCTATGAAAGGCTATATTCTGGGTCATTTAAAAGATTTTTAGAAGTAGTCTTTGAGCCAGTATGATGGAGGCTTAGGCAAAAGGATTGCTGCTATTTCAAGGCCAGCCTAGGGCAAATAACCAAATTGTATCGAGAAAAACAAACAAGGAAATAAAAAACTAGTTGTCATAGCCATAATTTAGCAATATAAATGCTTATGTGTTACATATGAAGTACAAAATATTGACAAGCTATTAGGTGTTTGAAGAAAGGACCATTGATATGTACTATTTGTCTTTTATAAGCATGCCACTGCTTGTATCCTTTGTTGAGTTTCAACATTTTCAGCAATTTGCCAATCTTATCTACTAATGAAAGGATACATATTTAAAATAGCTGCAAGCCATAAAGCAAATTTCCCCCACGAATTCTTAAGTATCCATTGGCAATTGATAAGAACAAGCATATACATACAACTCATGCCATTATCACATTTAGCTCTGTCCATCGTACTTAGACGCAAGTCACTACTCAAAGTATAGATCTATATTCATATTTCATGCCTATTCTTCTGTATTTCCTATGTGTTCAAAACTGATTTTGAAGTAAAATCATAGACTGTATAGCCAAGGACTAAGATGAAAGACTGCTGATGCTACATATGGGCCAAAATAAATTCAGCCTGGGGCCCCAGATTCAAATGCCAATATAAAAAGGCTATAGTTAAGTGGACTCATCTAAGCATACATGTAAACAAGAGTCAAGATCTCTATACATGTGACATAAGCCTGCTCCTTTGGAGGAAATGAGTTCCTCAAAAGTAAATCCCAGAACACACTTCTTGCATGTGGGGAGAACAAAGAGGAATCATTCCCTTAGGTCACTACTAAGCCTGTTTTATTGCCTAGGCTTTGCCACAAGAGAGGTAACTTCCTTGAATGGACCCTCTGTGGAAGCAGTAGGCACAAGTTTTCTAGATATAGACACCTGGAGGGAATAAAGAGTAAGTCAGTACTTACAATGCAATGTAGAGTAAACAGTTGATTCTCAAGCAAACCAGTAACCCAAAGAAAAGTAAGGAACAAGTGTTGCATGTTAAGTGAGATTCAGAAAACATAGAAGCCAGACGAAATATGAATATAGATCTATACTTTGAGTAGTGACTTGCATCTAAGTACGATGGACAGAGCTAAATGTGATAATGGCATGAGTTGTATGTATATGCTTGTTCTTATCAATTGCCAATGGATACTTAAGAATTCNAGGCTTTGCCACAAGAGAGGTAACTTCCTTGAATGGACCCTCTGTGGAAGCAGTAGGCACAAGTTTTCTAGATATAGACACCTGGAGGGAATAAAGAGTAAGTCAGTACTTACAATGCAATGTAGGGCAAACAGTTGATTCTCAAGCAAACCAGTAATCCAAAGAAAAGTAAGGAACAAGTGTTGCATGTTAAGTGAGATTCAGAAAACATATAGGCCAGATGAAATATGAATATAGCTTTCTTTCTTTTTTAATGGCATATTTGTATTTAGGGTCATCTGTACCCTTTTATTCTTTTCTTGTACATTACTTCCTGACCACAGTGTCCCCTCTCTCTACTCTTGCCAGCCTTCCCCCTGCCAGCTCCTTTCTCTCACAGATCTACTTTACTTTTCCTTTGTTTTACTTCAAAAAATAAAATAAAAAAATAAAAAGAGCAGGCCTCCCAGGGATATCAATGGAACCCTGCATAACACATTACAATAAAACCATTCACAAGTCCTCATATCAAGGCTGGACAAGGCAACCTAGTAGAAGGAAAAAGGTCCTAAAAACAGACAAAAGAGTCAGAGATACCCTACTCCCACTGTTAGGAGTCCCACAGGAAAACCAAGCTACCCAAACATAACATATATGCACAGGACCTAGGTCAGTCCCATACAGTTGTGTTAATGTCACCTCAGTCCCTGTGATCCCCTATGAGCCCTGCTTAGTTGATTTTGTAGGCTGTGTACTTATAGAGTCCTCGACCCCTCTGGCTCCCATAATCATTCCACCACCTTTTCTTTGGGGTTCTACAGAGACTACATTTTCATTCCTGGCTTCCCAGACTCAAATAATCACACAGAAACTATACTAATTATAACACTGCTTGACCCATTAGCTCAGGCTTCTTATTAGCTAACTCTTACATCTCAAATTAATCCAAATCTAGTCATCTGTGCATCACCACTAGGCATTACCAGCAAGGCTCTAGTGTCTTTCTCCTTTGGCAACTACATAGTGTCTCCCTGACTCTGCCTTCTTTCCTCCTCTATCTCTGTTTTGATTTCCCATCTTACTATATTCTGCCCTGCCATAGGCCAAAGAGGCATCTTTATTAACCAAAGGCAATAAAACATATTCACAGCATACAGAGGGTAACCCTGTATCATCTTCCTTTTTCTGTCTAAAGAAAAAGGAAGGTTTTAACTTTAATATAAAATTATGTATAACAAAACAGTTATCAATCAAAAATTATAGTTACAATATTGGTCTATTTGTATGAGGTGAAAATTAAATAAAATATTCTATAATCTGTCTTATTTTGTGAGTCTAAAGTTTCATATTAATTTATCATCAATTATAACTAAGGAAAACTATTAACTATAACTACCTGTCTTGCACTCCACCAAAAGCCCCAGAAGGATATAATAATACCTAAGTAATCAAGAGTGCAATGTAAGCAACTTCCAAAAAGTTCTAGAATTGACAGAGACATCTCACTGCCTGGACAGTCATCCAAAGTTTTTCTGTACCACTGGGGCATCCATCTTCAGCATACTGGCCCATTGTATCCAGCAGACTTTTTTGTGAAGCAGGAAATTTCAAAGACAGTTCCACCTATATTGGCAGTTTCACAGTCATTGTCTTCTATATCCTGCAGAATGTCTGGCACATTCGTTCACCAAGCAGGAACCTCAGAGGACTGTCTCACCTTTAGGCAAGTTCAGCAGTTATTTCTGTGAGTTCTGAATGTCCAGTATAAACAACATATCATCAAGAAGTCCAGGCAAGTGCAGTTTCTTGCCCAAATGGCTAGCCTTGTCATATTCAAGGCAAATTCAATAATGAGTTTCTTCCATACCTCTCTGAAGTAATTAGTACTGCCAGAAGCAGAAATGTCTCACTATTGGGGAAAGTCTAAGTTCTTAAAACATTCTAAATGCCATATTCTGTAGGTTTTTGAAATATTGAAGATTATGTAACTGAAATATACCCCTGTATATGTAGAAAACCTAATATAAGTAAGAGTTTCATTATTATAGATGACAATTAATCTGTATTTCTTAATTATACATTACATTTTTATTTTATTTTATTTTGTTTTTGGTTTTTTGAGACAGGGTTTGTCTACAGCTTTGGAGCCTGTCCTGTAACTAGCTCTTGTAGACCAGGCTGGCCTAGTACTCACAGAGATATGCTTGCCTCTGCCTCCTGAGTGCTGGGATTAAATGTGTGCACCACAACCACCCAGCATTACATTATATTTTTAAATGAACTGCACAAACACAATACCTTAAACAAGAGTAGAAATACATATATACAGTGTAACAAAATTGACCTTGAATTTGTATCAATAGACCAGGGCAAAGTATTCATCTCTATATCATATCTCCTGTACTTTTTTTAGAAATTGACTGTGACCATTAATCATTTACAACCAACCCTTTTAAAATGAAAATAAATATTTATAAACAGTCATTTTGGGAACTTGGGCATTGTTTTCTCTAAACTGCTTCCTACTATATGCTGGGCAAAGTAATTTTAGGGTTCATGTAGACCCTTCAGGGGGTTCTTGTTTCCTCAAACCACATTAGCCTTGAAGGAATCCACAAGATTTTATCATCTGTGGAAACAAAAGCAGAATCTCTTTTCCAAAGTAATGTATCCTTAGACTCAAATTTTGATGTTAAGACACCTTTGAAATATGTATGTTGGTTTAGATAAGCAGTCTGTACAATGAAATGTCTCTCTGTAGTTAGCTCATTCAGTCAAAAACTTCAAAGAAAACACAATAATATCCATAATCCCAATTCTTTGTGTATTTTCCATCTTTATGAGACCTTTTTTCTCTGTTTTTAATATTTATTTTATTATATTTACTCCTTTAATCTATGACTGTCTGTACTCTTCTCTCTATCTCTTAAGGCCATGTCCATTTATCTAACACTGTAACCCATTGAGAGGTCTTTTTCATTTGAATCTGTCTAATTGTATATCTGTAATCATTTTTTGATCACTGTTGAAAATTGTAAGCAGGCATGGCTAGGACAAAGTATCTGCCTTGGCTGTTGGTTCCACCCTGCTTGCCTTTCCAACATACCAGAGGACATTTACTGCCTGCTCTGGGAGCCATGTTTACCACCCCAACTCTTAGAAGCAGTGGGTCCATGTCGCCAACAAGTAACTTGTAGCATGCTGCCCACAAATCCCATTCAAGTGCTCAGCCTCCTGAAAGGTCCAGAGTTTTTCATGCTCCCAGCACAAATGAGGAAGCTATCTCTCAAAGAAGCCATGCAGTTTTTGCTGCTAATGCTAAATAAGGAAGTTGTCTCTTAAAGGAGCTGCATCTCTGCACACCAACAGCAAACAGAGCCTATCTGAAAAACATGCAGCCACCAAGAAGCTGCTCTTGGCTTATGTTCTTGTGGGTCTAAAAGTTTTCTTTTTTGTTTCTTAAGGTTTTTATTTTTTTATGTCTTATGTGGATCCATGCCCCAGACAGTGGACTCCATTTGTAAACAGAGACTGTTCTTTCATTCCTGGCTGCCCAGACCCAAATAATCTCACAGAAATATATTAATTATAATACTGTTTGGTCTATTAGCTCAGCCTTCTTATTAACTAAATCTTACATCTTAAATTAACCTATTTCTATTAATCTGTGTATCACCATGAGGTTATCGCTTACCAGTAAGGTTTTAGCATCTTTCTCCTTGTCTCCCCCCTTCTTTCCTCCTCTATCTCTTTTTGGATTTCTCACTTTGCTATATTCTTCCCTGCATATGCCAAAGTAGCTTCCTTATTAACCAAGGGCAATAAAATATTCACAGCATTCAGAGGGGAATCCCACATCAGAGTTGCCTTGGCTCAGCCTAATGTTTGACTGTGGGTCTCTGCATCTGCTTCCATCATTTGCTGGATGATGCCTCTCTGATAACAATTAAGCTAGGCACTGATTTATGAGTATAACAAAATATCATTAGTAATAATTTTATTGAAATTGCTTTCCCAGTTGCATTAGGTTTTATCCTAGGTCTCTAGGCTTTCCTCTGGTTCTTGCCCCTCCAAGTAATATCATTTGTGGGTTCCCTCTCATGGCATAGGTCTTAATTTCAATCAGTCATTGGTTGACCACTCCTACAAGTTCTACCCAACCATTACTCCATATCTTATAAGCAGGACAAATTGTAGGTCAAAGGTTTTCTAGCTGGGTGGGAATGTCCCTGTCCCACTTCTGGAAGCCTTTCCTGGTTAAAGAAGATGGCTGGTGCTGGTTCCATATCCCCCATTACTATGTGTCTTGGCTAGGGTCACTATCATAGATACCAGGGAATTTCCACTGCACTAGATTTCCACATCACCTCTAAAATACCCCTTAATTCCAGTTACGTGCCAGTACCCTCTCCTTCCATCCCACTCCTGCCTGATTCCCCTTGTACCCATCCCCACCAGTCTCCAATCCACCCATGAAATCTATTCTATTTCCGTTTCCCACGGAAGTTAATAAGTCCCCAATTGAGCCCACCTTGTTACTTAGCCTCTCTGAGTCTGTAGATTATAGCATGAGCATCCGTTATGTCCACTAACAAGTGATATAGGCTTGTTATTTAGGACTCTTTATATAGGTTGTTATTTAGGACTTTCTGATAGAAAGTGACTCAATCTGTTTATACACAAAGCAGTCTTGTCAGCTCATAATTTGGAGTAGAGCTGCATCCTCACAGGGATCAACAATGGCATCCAGAGTTGGGGACTTCTTTTCCATGCCCTCTTTTTGTCTCTGAGCTAGCTCTATTTTCAAGTAGACCCTCTTGGCCATTAATGTCATACCTTTACTCATTAACTCATCACTATGACAAAATACTTTGAAGAAGCAACTTCAGGAAAAAATTTATTTGGGACTTATAATTAAGGGGCCATAGATTGTCTTTGAGGAGAAGGGGTGGCAAGAGGAGCTTGCTTATATCTGAGCAGATCAGGAAATAGAGAAAGGAGAATAACATAACTTGGCTTCTTTTTCTGTTACTCCTTAAACACTTAGAGAGCCTTTAGCTATTGGTTGTGTGTTGTTGGAGGTTGCTTATTCATTCTTGGATGCCCAGACCATGAAATAATCACTCAGAAACTATATTTTTTGTAATACTGCTTGGACAACAGTTTAAGCATATTTCTAGCTAGCTCTTACATCTTAAATTAATCCATTTCTGCCATATATTTTATCACGAGGCTCATGGCCTACCAGCAAGGGTCCAGCTGTCAGCTAGTGTCGTTTCTCTCTGGTGGCTATGTGGCTTCTCACTGACTCCACCTACTTTCTCCCAGCATTCAGTTTAGTTTTTCCACTTAGCTCTATTCTGTCCTATCATAGGCCAAAGCAGCTTCTTTATTCATTAATCAATAAAAGAAACACATAGACAGTAGGACTTCCCACACCATTTCCCCCTTTCTTTTCAAATAAAAAAGGAAGATTCTAACTTTAGCAAAGTAAAATTACATGTAACAGAACAGGTATCAAGCATGAATTACACTTACAATATTTAGTCCAGTTACAATTGGCAAATTAAGGAAAATACTCTATCATCTATCCTATCTTTGTGAGTCTAAAATTTTATATCTAATCTGTTTTTTATAATTATAACTATCTTTCTTAAACTCCATCAAATATGCCAGAAGAATATAATATTACCTAAGAAAATAAGAAGTGCATTGTACGCAACTTCCAAAACTCTAGAATTGACAGAGACATCTTGCTTCCTGGACTTTCACCCAAAGTTCTTCTGTAGCAGTAGGGCATCCAATCTTCAGCCTACAGGCCAATAGCATCCAGCAGACTTTTCCATAAAGCAGGAAATTTGAATATCTATCCTTCCTTATAATGGCTAAGTCCATCAGTTACTTTCTTCTGTGTTCTGCAGAATTTCTGGCAGACTTTTTCATGAAGCAGGAACCTCAGAGTTTTACCTTTAGGCAAGTTCAGCTATCAGTTTTCTGTGGATCCTGCATGTCCAGTTCTTACAGCATTACATCAAGCAGTCCAGGAAAGAGCAATTTCTTGCCCAAATGGCTAACAAACTCCATAAGGAGCCTCTTTGATGCCCAGAATCCTCCTTAAGTAGATTAATCCTACCAGAAACAGATATGTCTCGTTGTAATGAAAAGTCCTAAGTTTTTAAAACATTTTAAATGCCATATTCTGTAGGTATTTGAAAGTATTGAACATTGTCTATATAACAGAAATATATCTCCATATATCTAGAAAATCCAACTAACATGACTACAAGCTTGACNCAATTTCTTGCCCAAATGGCTAACAAACTCCATAAGGAGCCTCTTTGATGCCCAGAATCCTCCTTAAGTAGATTAATCCTACCAGAAACAGATATGTCTCGTTGTAATGAAAAGTCCTAAGTTTTTAAAACATTTTAAATGCCATATTCTGTAGGTATTTGAAAGTATTGAACATTGTCTATATAACAGAAATATATCTCCATATATCTAGAAAATCCAACTAACATGACTACAAGCTTGACTATTATAGATATCTATTTTGAATTATACATTACATTTTTTAAACAAGCTGTACAAATGTGGTACCTCCTTAATCAGGAGCAGATATATATTTATATATTACATATAATATATATTAAATTTGTATTAATAGACCAAGATCCATACCAATGCGAAATATTTATCTCTATATCATATCCCCCTTTAAAGGTCAATGAACATTTATAAACAATCATTAAAGAAATTTGGACATAGTTCTCTCCAAACTGCTTCCTGCTTTTGTTGGGTGAAGTAATTTTGGGGGTTTATGGAGACCTTTTGGGAGTCTTGGTCTATCAAACCACATTAGACTAGAAGGAATCCACAGGTTCTCATCCTCTGTGAAAATAAAATCAGAACCTCTTTTCCAAAGCAACATATCCTTAGATTCAAATTTTGATGTCAAGATAACTTTAAAATACATATGTTGGTTAGCTTAGTAGCCTGTACAATGAAATGTTTCTCTGTACTTAGCTTATTCACAGTCAAAAAATTTCAAAGAAAATACAATAATATACATAAACCAGATGATCTGTATATATTCCATCTTTATGTGGCTTATTTTTCTTATTCTATTACTTTTTCTACAATGATGTTGGGTTCCTCTTTGTATGTTGTAAGTACCATTGGTGAATAGAAAAGCTGTCTTGGGCCTGTGCAGGGAAGAATAGAGCTAGGTGGGGAAAACTGGTGTAGGAGTTCCTTCTGTATGTGTGTTGCTTTCATTGGTTAATGAATAAAGAAATTGCCTTGGCCTAGCTGATAGGACAGAACTTAGGTCGGGTGGGAAGACAGAACTGAATGCTGGGAGGAAGAAAGCTGGAGGAGAGAGCTGCCATGGAGCCACCAGAGTCAGACATGATGAATCTTTTCCAGTAAGCCACTGCCACATGGTGATATACAGATTAATAGAAATNTTAATTAATACAATTTCTGTGTGGTTATTTCGGGGCTAAGCTAGCTGGGCAGCCAGAATGAACAAGCGGTTCCCCCTACGACAGAAAACAAAACTGAATGCTGGAAGAAAAAAGGTGGAGTCAGTGAGAAGCCATGTAGCCCTGCCAGAGACAGATGCCGGATGGAACCTTGCTGGTAACCCACAGCCACATGATGATACAAAGATTGCTAGCAATGGGTTAAATTAAGATGTAAGATAGCCAATAAGAAGATAGAGATTAATAGAAATGGGTTAACCAAAGATATAAGAGCTAGCTAGCAATATGTGTAAGTGATTGGCCAAGCAGTGATTTAAATAATAAATTTTCTTTGTGATTATTTTGGGATTCTGGGTGGTGGGAAAAGAAACAAGCAGCCTCACCCCTAACACTACAAGTTTGGTATTTACTTTATAGTCTTTACTCCTTTAATCTATGACTGTCTGTACTCTTTTATATTATAACTGTCTATATTGTTTTTCCTTTCTCTCTCAAGCCTACATATATTTATCCAACACTGTGACCCGTTTAGAGGCCTTTTTCATCTGAATCCATCTTTATTGCATATCTGTAATCCTTTTCTGACCAGGACCACTTCCTAAAATGCTAAGCAGCATGGGTAGGACTAAGGCTGTTCTGCCTTTTGACTTCACCCAGTCCAACATGGCAGAGGTCTGTTCACCACCTCTGTGAACCATGCTTACAGTCCCATTTTCAGTCACACAGCAGGTCAGTTTTCCCATTGAGCAAGATTTAGCACTCTGCTCACAAACCTCATTTAAATGCTCCATAGCCAGACCTCCAAAAAGTGTCAGAGCCATTTGTGCTGGTTAACCAGAAAGCTGCCATTTTTTAAAAAGTTGTGCAGTTTTCACTGCATATCCCTTGCAAGCAGAGCCTATCTGAGAAAAAATGTGGTTACCAAGAAGCCACACTTGGCTCCCATTTTTGTGGGTCTAGAAGCTTTTTTTTAAGCTTTCTTAGACTTTACGTGGAAATTTTTGCCCCTCACTCATGCACCAATCTGTTGTAACTCTATTCTGTCCTATCACAGGTCAAAGCATGTTCTTTATTCATTAACCAATAAAAGCAACACATAGACCGAAGGACTTCCCACATCAACTGTGCTTTTCCCATTGAAGGAAAGATTAGCCCTATCAGGCAATCCTTTCTAGAGACACTCTCAAACTTATGTGTCCTCACTAATACAAGTTTACACTAAAAATTGTCATCATAACTCCCTCCAGTCTCAGAATCATGCCTTATAAGCTTTGGAACTAATAGGAAGAAGGTTTCTCTTTCTCAATAGTCTTACTACAAGTAGATGTCTACCAGTCATCTTGCTTGCTCTGTGTGCCCTTCTTGAACCATTTGCTGTGGCTGGAAGGAAGGTCAACTTCTGGGTGTGTACCCTGTGAAATCACACAAGATCCTGTACTTAAAAAGGTCCTGTGATTATTTAATTCACTGTTATCAATATGTTTAAATTCTTAAGAACTTTTGAACAAATCTGCCTCTATTTTTGTTTTCAGTGCGTTCCAAAAATGATTTGTTCAAGATTAGTGAGATCTAGTTACTAACAGTTATGAATTCATTCCATGAACAAATTTGTTTATTTGCCCCAATTTTTGTACATGGAATATGGGTGGGAAGAGCTGCATGGCTCCTTAAAAGATAGCTGAGAAAGAATGATAAAGTCACTAGATGTTTGTTACATAAAATAAACATCCTTGCTAAGCTAAACTGTGTCTTAGTGGCCAAGTGTGTTCTTTGTACATACAAAACCCAGGGTTCAATCCTCAGCACAGCATTAAAAATATCCAAAACACCTTATTGCTCCCATCCCTTTTCAAGTGGGGAGTTCTGATCATGGTGGTGCTGAGGCAAACCAACAATCTTTACCACTGCATGACCAGATTAGCAATATGTCCTATTAACATATACTGGCTGTAGCAGTGTCCTTGGAAAAGCAATCCCCAGCCATGTCAGATACCATGCTATTCTGAGAACATTGCTGAAAGAAGAATGTCTTAAGATATCCGAAGGCATAATAAGAGTCTATGCTTAATTTTATAAGGTTCCTGGGGCAGTGGACTATCTGATTATTTGGGTAAATTTGAAGTCAGAGTACTGGGGGATGCCCCTACGTAACCACTATTGTGAACAGATTTGAAGTTGCGATGGGCAAAGAAAGTTGGGCATGAAGATTTCTCTTTACACCAGAGAGTCTGTTCTCAGTGGGAGGTAGTAATTTGCCTCTTATGGACAAAATAATTCTATTTTTATACACAAAGAACAAATTAAAATATCATACAGCATCAGATAACTAGTATATTATTTGGCATTAAAATTGAATAGGTAGAGTGGAACCTATCAGGAAAATAATAGCTTTAGAGTCCTTAGTGGGCATAGGGATGTAGCTCAGTTTGTGCATGATGCAAGATGGTCTAGCATGCATGAGGTCCTGGATTCAATCCCCAGCATTGTGGAACTTGGCATGATGATGCTTATCTGTAATCCCAGTACTGTGGAGGCAGGAAGACCAGAAACTCAAAGTTATTGGCTTTATAATGAGTTCAAGGCCAGCAGATTGAGATATAGGTGATCATGTCTCAAACAAATATTACTGCCACCCTTCCTCAATAGGGACAGTTATGACTTCATCACCAAATTCTTCAGGGTCATGCATTACGCACTAGAACCATTTTGATTCCAGGTTAAGGTAAAGAGCACTATTCTAGGTTCAGAAGAGCTGAGGATGCAACTCGGGGGTAGAACACTTGCCTGGCATGTGGAAAGGCTTGGTTCCATCCCCGACACTGCACATTTTATTTCAGTAGAATAAAGGAACAGAAAATTTCTCTAATAGCCCTCCAATTCTATTACCGTGAAATGTTAAGTAGCCATCAAGTCAAAGAGTTGGTAAACACCAGTTAACAGAAAACTAGGGATCCTTGTGTCGCTAACAGACTTCCAACAACCCAGAGCTATGGATCCCTGTCTCACACTCATAGATTAAATTTCACCTATGACCATGTCAGTGTTCCATGTAAGTAAATATTAATAATAGCCCAAAGGCTTACATCTTTATTTTACAATTAGAATGTGATATGCACAATTTTATGATTTAAAACGATCATCCTAGTTAGTGAACCTGTATGTGAAAACAGAGGTAGTTGGTTTTTCTTCAGAGAGATTTGAAATGAAGGCATGTTCTTTCTATAATTCAAGCATTCTATATTGCCTCTTCCCTCTTACAATGAGGGATAGAATCTCCTGGATATTTACCACTGTGCCATCCTATAAATGTACCTATATTGCCACCCTTTAATGCTGACCCCAGCAAGTATCTCATTGGTGGCTTCATCCAAGCAATTATAAAGACATTAGCACTCTACCTGGCCTACCTACCTCAAGAGAATTATTTCTGGTGATCTCTGCGGAACTCTGTGGGAAACAATTTTAGCTCCTTTGGAGGAGAAAATGAGCAGAAAAAAAAAACACGTACAAAGTGTTATGATTAGTTCTTTAATTCTCCTGAAATGGTGTAAGTGGGAAAAGGAAACAGAATATCACACAGAAAATTGATGTGAAAGCTCACATAGACACACCCTCCATGACATGCCCTCACATATGGAGAATCTGAGTGCAGGACCATTCAAAGCTAGTTTGTTCATAATCTACCCTGAAGGTTGTCTGGACAGAAAAAAGCCTTAGTCTCTTGCCTGTGTTCACACATGAATGTCAAAGGCAGTTTTCCTGAGTAAAAGCTTGGAGTGTTTCTAAACAGGAGTGATTTTCCTAAGATTTTAACAGCAGTTCAAGTATGCATGCAGATCAATTAGAAGAGTTACCTGGCCAAAACAGCACACATGGCTGAACCACTGGGTACTCACGGAAGCACAGCTAGGCTTTCTTGGAGGCTGGCTCTTGTTTTGCTGTTGAATCGGTCTGTGAAGGTCCTGTGATGTCATCACACACAATTATGTCTGAACACACAACACACACACACACACACACACACACGCACCTCTGAGGTAGAGACAGTGTTTATCACAGAACTTTTCCCAGTCTCTTAATTACCTTCAGGGTAACAGACCACAAGCCCATATGGAGAGGAACCCTGGAACCTTGAGACCTTAAGTTACATGGGACAACTGGCACATCTGTTTTTCCAGAATCCCATTCTCTTCTCTTAACAAGACTAGCATGACTATTCTATTGAATCATTAACAAATCCTCTCTGGGAAAAGAGGTATAAGTTTTGATGTTGTACTACAGGGGTGTGACTCATTCATCTTTTAATCTTGTTACTAGAGTTGTTTTATGAAAAAGTCTTGACCATGCAGAAACCTTAAATTGTCAATGGGACATAATTTCTGACACTACATTAACCTTAAATTGTCAATGGGACATAATTTCTGACACTACATTAGTTGCTCCCTAAAACCCCAGGGAATTTGGGTTTCACCTCAGTGCTGATTGGTACTGGTACTGCATCCTTGAATGGCTTGGGTCCTTGAATCCTGACTTGGGGCAACAAGGGAAAGGACAGACACTAAAAAAATGAGAGACACACAGACAGGAAAGCTGGAATCAGATAGGCTGTGCTCTCAGATGAAGAAGCCACATCATCCTGGAAACACAGTGTATTTACTATATACAATTGAACAGGGAGGCTGGGCCCATACAACTGAATAAGGAGGAGTGGTTATACCCACAAAAAATAAGGAGTCCAGGCTTATTGTATACAACTTAATAAGGAGTTGGGGTTACTATGGGTAGCTGAACAAGGATGCAGGTTTAGCTCATTTCAGCAGGGGCAGTTTCTGTCTTGGAATGATCGTCAGGCTATAAATATCCAGTGGCAGAAAGCTATGTACATTTTCCATATACACTATGAACATTCACACACAGACCAGAAAAAAAGGTTTTGTCATCCCTCTGAGCCACACCTAGGGAAGAGGCTTTGACACTCCCATGGGGGCTGAGGCATTGATCCTTGACACAATACATATTCATTTAGGGCTTTGGGAACTACTTTCTCAGTATTTCTTAGCCCAGGGAGTCCGGACAACTAGGTTAAGAACCATGGTTATAAAGTACATTATTAAAAGTTATGTTTAGCACGGCCAAGAACTACATTGGTAACAACAGCATGTCTGCCAGGTGATTGCTAGATGATACTTCCTGTGTATTCAGGCTTCTGTAACAAATGCAAGAGACTGAAGTTTAAATAATAAATTTCAAGTGCTGGGGTGTGGCTCAGTCATACAGCATTTTATGATCAAGACCCTGGATTCAACCCCTGGCACTGCAGAAAAGGAAAGAAAAGAACATGGACATTTCCTTTTCCCAGTTGTGGAGACTGAAAAGTCCTAGGTCAGGGTGTTAGCATGTGTGGGGATATTGAAGACCTGCCTCTGTGTTTGGAGATGACCAGATTCTCCTTGGTCTTCTCACGGAAGGAACTCACAACTCAAGGAACTCTCACACACTTTTTTGTTGTTGTTGTTTAGTTTCTCAGTTGGCATCTGTTGCTGAGACAAGGTCTCACTGTGTAGCCTAAGCTGATCTCCTGAGTGTTGGGATTATAGAAAATGAGCTATTAAACCCAGCCCCAGTGACTATTCCTAAACAATACTAATCCCATTATTATAACATAATTAGCGCCTTTGAGGGTTCTACCTTCAAATTCCATCCCAATGGGAATTAGGTTTCAGCCTTTGAATTTTGGTAGCTACTAACATTTAGCTCATAATCTCTCTATGAGATTTCCTTTCCAGATCTGAGATTGGTGTGCTGCTTTAAACATTTACAGATTACTTGGATGATAGTTTTCAAACTCTGGTTTAGATTTCTATTTTATGCTAAAATAATTACCCATGATGAAACATAAGTTCACAGGGTTGATTCCATCTGGAAAAGGAATTCTTGAACCATGTGCTATTCCTTGAAGACTGCTTCATTAGGAATATTGATACTCCATAAGTATAACATGTTTAATTCTAATAATAGTCACTTATTAAGTACACTAAGGGAGTCTTATACCAATAAATCACTATAATTGAAATCAACAAGTGTAATCAAGTTTTAGTTGAAGGCACATGGTTCCTATTACATTGAAGGGTTCCAGTGTTTCTCAACCTTCTTAATGCTGCAAACTTTTAATACAATTATTCATGGTGTCATGAACCCCAACCCACAAATTTATTTCATTACTGCTTTATAACTAATTTTGCTACTGTGATGAATTATAATATAAGTATCTGATATGCAGAATATCTGATATATGATCCCTGTGGGGGTCACAACCCATATGTTGAGAACCACTGGTTTATGCCATTCTGTAATAAAAGTAAGGAGTAACCATTGGAGAAGTAGCTGATTGTGGAGCTGCAAGAAGGAAAAGGAAAAGAAAATAGCTACTAATACTTTGTGGTAGTAGAAACTAAGGAAGCAGCCAGACATTATGGCACATGTCTTTAATCCCAACACACATAAAATGGAGGCAGGAAGACTACATGCTCAAGGCTATCCTCGACCACAGGGTTATTTCAAGGCCAACCTGGATTACACAGGGACTCTGTTTCAAAGGGAGGAATGGAAGAAAGGAATGCAAGAATGAAACCAGGGACATAGAAGTCAACCTCAACGAGTTCCCAATAGCAAACCTGGCATGCTTGAGTAGCAAAGCATTGGCATAAGCGTGGTTTATCGTCCAATTGTAAAAATGAAAAATCACAGGTCCATGCTGATATACGTAAACAATTTAACAAATTCATTTGAAGAGTTGCAAAATGGCTCAATGGTTAAAAGCATTTACTTTATTATCCTGAATAGGTTTTAGGAACTGAAACTTTATATTGCATAATTAAGTAAATCTGTATAGGTATGAACTATATAGGTAACATCTTAAGAAAAATAGAAGCAGATGTGCAGTATAAGAACAATAACCTCAAATTTGTATCAATATACAAAAATCCTTCAAACAAGAATACATATATACTTTTAAAGAATTAACTTTAAATTTGTATCATTATACAAAACTCCATGCCAATGCAAAATATCTGATATTAATAGTTGTCTTTTATCCTATATTTTCCTAAATATAATAAACATCCATAACTCACCAAATAACCAAAGACTATCTGTACCCCCCAACTCTTGGGAATGTGGACGTCATTTTCTCCAAACTGCTTCCTGTGGACAAAGTATCCCTAGGGACCTTGAGAAAATTTGAGATAATGGCCAAGTCCTGAAAAAACAGTTATCACCAGTCAAGGTTCAGGAGGTCTCCCTTGATTAAAGGTAAACCTAGAATGAATCCATAGCCTCTTGTTTCCTGTGGAAACAAAAGCAAACCTGCTTCTCCAAAGTAGTGAATCTTTTAATCTTACAAATATATTTTTGACTTCTGCCTTAAAGTTAATGCATTTTAAGTGTTAGTCTCTCTTTCAGTCTTGTGTCTCCCAGCAGTGGTCTCTTGGCCACCAGCTGTCACAAAATTCAAAATCATCACAATAATGTTTAAGACCCCCCACTCCTCATGTATTTCCTATTTTTACATGACTTTTGTCTTTTATATTATTTTTGCTCTCTCTTTAAAGACTTTATTTTAATTTTAAAACTATTTATTAATTTCTATAACTGCCTATATCCATTTTCTTTCTTTCTTAAGCCTATGCACATTGTAAAACATACTGGAACCTGTTTAGAGGTTTTTCCATCAGGACCTCTTTTACTGTGATTCTTTTCGTCTTTTTTGGTCTGTATGAGCAAAAGCTAAACCTACCACACAGCATGCTGTGTAGCTTAGAGATCCCTCTATACTGCTGTGGGCATCCTCAATGCTGTGCTTAAGTCCACATGGCACGATGCCTCTGTACCATGACCTGCAGTAGAGAACAACTAGGAAGCTGTTTTGGTATTAGTTTATGTATTCTAGAATACTTTTTTAAAGTTTTCTCAGGCCCTATGAAAATTCAAGAGCCTCATGCTGGTATGTCATTTGTAAATGGAGGGTTTTTTTTGTCCCACCCGGTCACACTGCCACTTTTAAAATAACCGTTCAGAGGCTTAATATTAATTATAAATGTTTTGCCAATGATTCAGGCGTATTACTAGCTAGCTCTTACATTTGAAATTAATCTAAGTATTGCCCATGATTGTGGCATTACCGGTCTGTTGGTATGTTGTCCTTTGGGGAGTTGAATGGCATCTCTCAGACTCTGCCTTCCTCCTGTGTCTCTGCTGGGATTTCCTGCCTGTCTCTATCCTGCCTTGCTATAGGCCAAAACAGCTTTATTTATCAACCAATGAGAACAACACACAATCACTACATACAGAAAGACATCCCACAACATTCTATCATAATTGGCTAAAATATAGATTATTCTACCATGTGATTCATAGAAATGGAATAGGGGCAGAAGAACCACCTTTCTCATGGAATCTAGAAGAAATTTTAAAAGACAAGTGTGAAAATAAATTGTCTCAAATGCTTAAAAATTGAAGGCAATGAACATGCCTCGGAAAGTATTTACTGAAAGCCATTGTTTCACCTTCCCAGTGTTCTCTGGATTGAGGACCTACTGACTTTCTGGACAACACCTTTGAGGGATATTTGGACACCAGTTAGAAATCTGCCTAAAACAGCATGTCCAACAGAATCGAAGGGTATTTTACACAAATCTTACCTGTGACTTGACGATAGGAAATAGAAATATGTGCTGATATGTCATTTCAGTAAGATCTTCCCACAGACGTATGCGACCTATAACGCACATTCCTCTTTTCCTAGTTTAAAGAGAAAACACGGTTTCTTCTTTCCACCCCATTTTCCTACCTTGGCTAGTTTCTATCATGCACAACTACACTCTGAACTGTTGCTGATTTCCATCAGCTGCAAACCTCCTGTCTGGGTTTTCCGAAAGGAGGGGAAATCTATCTCTGCTCCCTTGGCCTCTGAGGCCAAGTGATTGGCATGATACTTCTGCTCCAAGAGCCTCCAGCTGCTGATTGTCCCAAAGCAATTCGAATTCAAAATAAAAGCGTAATGCAATGTGAAATGGGGTGCTGGGGAGATGGCTCAGTCTAATATGCTTGACATGCAAGCATCTGGACATGAATTCAAATCCCAGAACCTATGTGGAAATGCTGGGTGTGGTAGTCTGCATCTGAAATCCCAGGTCTGAGGAGATGGGAATCAGCAAATCCCCAGGGCTTATTGCTCAGGCAGCCTACACTATACAGGGAGAGCCAGACTACTGAGAGACAGTGTCTCAAAAACACAAAGGTAGACGCTACCTGAGGAATGACTCTCACGGTTATTGTTTGCCCCCCACATGCTCACACATGAATGAACACCCACATGCACATATGCACCTGTGTGCATGTACACAAATGTACAGACAGAACTCAAGAGAAATAGTCCTGTTGCTTTGTGATGTTTCTGTGGTATAGAACTGTTTGTGCAGCAAAAGTCAAAAGCGAAAATGTCTAGTTCCCCATCCATTCATATATTTCTTTGGCATATTTTAAGGTAGATATTTGGAGAAACTGCAGATCTCTGCACACAAAGATCCATTCTGAAAGGCTGCCTTATTGTAATGAAATTTGTTTCTATATAGGCAATCTCCATTCTGAAGTACAAATTCAGCGTTATCAGCAGGGCTCTTCTACCTGGTGTCCTTCCTTTTGCCTTGGGGGTCTTTCCATAAGGAGAGGTTGCTGTCTGGCTCCCGGCACAGACAGATATGACCAATGATGAGTGATACCTGAGAGGCTCTGATGAATCACAATATCAACCTTGATGACTGAGGATCTCTTCCCTTACTTCCCATATCTTATGTTACCTTTCTCCCCACAAACTCACACCCCTACCTCTTTGTTTAGCTCTGTTACAGTTCAGCCACCTTGAACATCATGACCTTCTTTGAGTGTTATACTGCAAGTGTGACAATCCCATGGGATTTAGCTCCTAGTCAGTTCATGCATTCTTTCCCCTCTTAATCTGTCCAATGTTAATTCCTTTCATAAACTTCGGAGAGAATGAGCTCTCTTTTCAGGTAAAATTACCCTACATGGCTGTGAATTCCTTAATCACTTTAGGAGGAACAATTAAAATAACAAACCTGTAGACCTTTCAGGGAAGAGGTTACTATCTCATGGAGGGTGACTATACACAGGAAAAATAACTATATCACAAAATGGCCATTGCTGAGCCAGCACAACAATCTACAATGGAAAAGGTGGAGAGGATAGTAGACACTCTGTAAATAAGCCATGAACTTTGAGGAAGGAAGAAACAGCATAAATAGTCAGTGACAGTTTTTAAGCATTCCCTGTGTTTGAGTCCATGACCTAGAGTCCTATTAAGTAGCCGACGGGTTCTTTTTGTTGTTGTTGTTTCTTTTGAACCAGCCAAGACTTTAAACATGAAGAGTCTTAGTTTTCAAGAACTACATATCCTCGACTATTCTTCAAACAACTAAATTGTGTGTATTTAAATTATTACCAACTTTTCCAGAAAACTAGACTTTTCTTTAAATCCCATAAGCAAATGATCCAATGAGAGCCATAATATGAAACAGCCTTTTGTTTGCCCCTCAAAGGCTGCCAGGGCTCAGTGTCTTTAGTAAAATATCCTTCAGTCTATACACATTTCTTTTTTATTTGGCAAGAAAATATTAGTGGTGAATAAAGCTTCACATAATCACTTTAGTGTACAGCAAACCAAATGACAAAAGCAGAAAAGTATTGCATACTATCAATAATGCCTTGCCTTTGGAAGTCTTTTGAAACCTTGTTTCATACTTCAATTCACTTTCTTTTTGAATTTTTTTATTAATTTTATTATTATTATTATTAAAAATTTCCACCTCCTGCCCCTTCCAATTCCCATTGCCTCCCCCCATCCTCCCTCCCCCTCCCTCTCCAGTCCAAAGAGCAGTCAGGG
>LOEQ01002146.1:75545-86016 GCA_001685075.1 Bramus lutescens | reverse complement strand
TGTTTCTATTCCCTATCCACTAGAAGAACCTCCATGCTTACTCATGGCAATTTGAATCGCCACCAGATAGTGCCACATGTGCCCACAAAGACATGATTGTCACACTGAAAGCACTGCTTTGGCTCTTCCAGTGAGTTGCTTATACATGTTCTAGATGAAATACAATGGGTCCAAAGTTTGTCTCCCTTCTATTGGTATCTGATATTTGAGGTTGAGCAAAATAAAGCATTTGAAGTTAGCATTAGCCAGACTAAGGAGAGTTCACTGGGGACAGCAATCAAGTGCTGTTGCTTTGCCTCTGACAGCATAATAGTATTCTGCTTGTTCAACTCATTTGAAAAGATGGAAAGGGAGAACATGACTTTTATTTTTGGTTCACTGATTAATAACCTTAAAAAAACAGCAAATCTCTTCTACTTTGAAAACTCTCCTAAAGAAACGGGTGAGGGGCGACAAGAAGTAGTTCACTTGTAGGTAGAGAGAGGACTAGGCTAAAGGGCTTGACCAGCCTGCGGTAGGTAGCCTGCCTGTCTCTGCCTCTTATCATTTCAAAGATTAACTTCATTTACAGGAAGTAAAACCCATCCTGAGGCAAGTCAAATTGTTCTTTGTAAGGCAGCTGTTCTCTTAATTCAGCCCATGTGTGTAGTTGCTAGAATCTGTAAGGTGTTATTTAACTGGAGTCTATGGACTACTGAGATATGTACTACATCTGTGCTTCTCAGCGTATAATCAAAGCATTCCTGGGCTTCCTCAGTACCCATGCAGGAGCCCACTATCAAAACGATTGTCCCCAGAATCCTCAGATGTTACTTGTTCTCTGTCGTCTGGCTCTGTCGCAAGTATACAATGACATTTTCTGGATGTGTGGTATCAAGAGAGACTGAATGCCAAAGGCCACAGGGAATGAGG
The DNA here is from genome assembly GCA_001685075.1 of Bramus lutescens. NCBI lineage: Eukaryota > Metazoa > Chordata > Mammalia > Rodentia > Cricetidae > Bramus > Bramus lutescens. The sequence continues at coordinate 85,104 of LOEQ01002146.1, read as the reverse complement.
GAAGTAATGCCCATCATTGCCCTTAGCGTGGAAAACTTTTTGTTTATGCAAATGCCAAGAATGTCTAACCATCGACCCCATTTTGTTTGTGTGGATTTTAAAAAATTAGCCAGCTATGAAAAACTGTGAGGCTGTAGCCAGTCAATGGATAAAGACACGCAACCCTTGTGTCAGGTTAAAAGCCATTTATCAATTGATACTATCTCCACCACAACCCCAGCACCTAAGGTTCAGGAAACACTACGGGAGGGTGTGCAGATAAAAGAAGAGCTTGAAGACCAGGATATCCTTTACCAGTTAGTGTCATCTATATATCACAGGGAGCTGTACCCATGAAATTGCCATGCCATGCCAAGGTTAATGGGGGAAACCTCATAAGGCACCACCATTAGCTTAAGAGTTACTGGGAGTGGGAGAATCAGTATTCTCCAGGCAGGAGCACCCTAATACTTTGATAGCTTATCCCATTCCAAGTGGTCAGCATTAAATACACACACACACACACACACACACTTTTTCTCTCTTGCACACACACAAAAACACAAACACTTCCTCTCTCTCTATCTATCTATCTCTCTCTCACACACACACATGCAAGTAACACTAAAAGAACTCAGCAGCATGCTGTACTTATTATATATGTGGGTGGGTTGGTGGGTATATGTGTATGTGTGGTGTGTGTGTGTGTATGTGTGACAATAATAATTAAAGATGAAGTTGGAGGAAGTGGGAAAGAGTCAGAAGGGGCATAGTATGTGATGTAAATTATGCAAATACAGTATTCATGTATGTAAATGTCAAGTAATAATAATAATTAAATATCTTGAAAGCATTTTATCTGACCTTTCACTCTTATTTGTTGTTTCTTATCACCTGCCATCAAGCCTGGCCAATATCCTGCCATATTTTTCTAGGTTCCTTAGCTTCCCTGTCTTGTACACTCTTATGCCTTTTCCCCATTCCTTATTTCCCCATGAGCATTTGCCCAGGCCTTCATTCTCTTCTGAGTTGCTCTCTGGCTTGTCCTGGGTATAAATAGCTCACTCTTCCTCCTCTAACCCAGCACCTCAACTTTAGCCTAGCTTTCCAGCTTTGGGCCCCCATAGCCTCCCATCCCTTTATGGACTATCTCCTTCACCATCTTCATCTGAAAAATGGCATACAGATCACCCTCTAGAAACAGCAACTCCCTATGGTAAAAGCCCTTTGCCATTTGTTTCTGCATGTGCCTTGTGCTTACTGTTTTAGTAAAATAACAAATTTATGCATAAGGGCTACTCTCTTATACAAGAGTGTGGCCTTCTCTTGGGAAGGCACTTGCTTCTGGTGATTTCTTTCAGAATGCCACATTCTTTAGTTTGAATGTCCTTTCCCCTAATTCATTTGCAGAAACGTCAGTAAGTTTTATGTTGATATTTGGAGATGGGAGCCTTGGAAGCTAATAAGGGTTAGAAGTCATAAAGGTGAGGCCTTTGTGATAACATTAGTAGCTTTACAAGGAAAGACATTGGGACTGAAATTCTCCTTTTCTCTCACCATGTGAGAGTTTTCTGCTATGCTATAACATGGGAAGAGGGACTTTAGCATATGCTAGCCCCTTGATCTTGGATTTCACAAGCTGCAGAACTGAGAACTAAACAAACACCTGTTCTTCACAAATTACCTACTTAAAGATATTCTGTTGCAGTATTTGCAAACAGATTGTAAGAGCACCTAACATAAGGCTGCAATGAGTACATATCTGATAATGAGAGCTCAAGTACCCTCTGTTCCCAGTAACTAGTAAACATGACTGTCACCTGTATACAAGGCTTTTTCTGTCCGTGTGGTGCAAGGATAATGAGTAAGACATGATTTCTTTTCCCCAAGAGGCTCAAATTCAGTAGGTGTCTTAAGACAGGTCCATGAACTTATAAGTTAACAGGAATCAGATGTTTAATGTGACAGCCATCACAGAGTTCAGGCATCCCTGCTCCCTCAAAGACCTCTGGCCATCCCAATTGACAGGCATAGCTCATTAAACTTACCTCAGAGTCAATACCCACGCCTACACAGTTCCTTATTGCAGACAGAATAGTGACTTAAAAACTCGTTGAGCTCTCCAGATTCAATGATCTCTGTTTCTTTTTGGTTTCTACACAATGTGATAAAGATGAGTTATGAGGTTTTAATGACATCTGTAGCAGGGAGTTGCCATGGGGGTATAGAAAGAGTCTCATTGCGACACCCAGGGTACCACCCAGTAGGCCTTTGTGAGCAATAGCATTCAGTCAGCCTCCTGCAACCCTGACAAAGGATTTGGTTTTCTTGTTTGAATGCCCACAAAAGAGCGCCTGCAGGTCCTGTGGTGACGGAATAGACTGACAGATTGCTTGTTTCATGGATGCAGCCTGCAGGCCTGTAGGAGCTGAGGACATGCTGTGGTATACACAGAAATTTTTCTGGACAGAAAGACCCAGTCATTTCTCAGGTATCCACATTAATGTGAGTTCTGTTCAGAGCAAGGCAAAAAGCAAGCAAGCTACTTTGCTATGTCTAATTAGAAGTTGGCTTTGAACCTCATTTTCTTATTTTAGTTTCGCTTTAAAAACCAAAGAAAGATTATTTCTTTTTTCCATTGTATAGTTTTAGCGTCTTTGTAAAAAATCATGTGTTCATAGGTGTATGAATTAATATTAGGGTCTTCAATTCAATTCCATTGACCTGCTTGTCTTTTTTATGTGCTAATACCAAGGTGTTAGCTCTATAATAGAGCTTGAAGTCATGGATGGTGATGCCTCTGGAAGTTGTTTTATTGTACAGGGTTGATTTAGCTATCCTGGGTTTCTTTTGTTTCTCCATATGAAGTTGAGTGTTGTTCTTTCAAGGTCTGTGAAGAATTGTGCTGGAATTTTGATGGGGATTTGCATTGAATCTGTAGATTGCTTTTGGTAAGATTGCCATTTTTACTATATTGATTCTACCTATCCAAGAGGATGGGAGATCTTTCCATTTCTTGATATCTTAACCTGGAAACAACCTAGATGCCCCCCAACCAAAAAATAGATGAAGAAAATGTAGTACATTTATGCAATGGAGTACTACTCAGTGGTTAAAAAATAACATTGTAAAATTTGCAGGCAAATGGATGTAACTACAAAAAAAAAAGCCCAGCTTGAGTGAGATAACCAAGACACAGAAAGGCAAACATGGTATGTACTCTCTCATAAGTGGAAATGAGACATAAAGCAAAGGGTAACCACTCTACAGTCCACAACACCAGAGAAGATAGAAAACAAGGCGAACCCTAAGAGGTGATGTACATAGATTCCCCTCCCCCTGGGAAGGGGAAATAGACACGATCTCCTTAGTAAATTGGCAGCATGGGGGAGGACGGAGGGTGGTAGGGAAGTGGGGAGAGAAGGGGAGAAGGGGAGTGAGGAGAGAGAAGAACATGAGGGATCAGGAAGGTCAAGTTGGGTGAAGGACAGAGAGGGAGAGCAAGAGATACCTTGAAACAGGGAGCCATTATGGGGCTAGCAAGAAACCAGGCACTAGGGAAATTCCCAGGAATCCAAAAGGATGACACCAGCTAAGAATCAAGGCAATAGAGGAAAGGGTGCCTTTTTTTCTACTTTTCCCCTCTAATCATATTGATGACTTCCTTAATTGTCATAGACCCTTCATCCAGAAACTGATGGAAGCAGATGCAGAGATCCACAGCAATGCACTGGACCAAACTTTTGGAGCCCAGTCATAGAGAGGGAGGAACAATATTATAAGCAAAGGCACCAAGACCATGATGGGGAAATCCACAGAAACAGCTGAACCGAGCTAGTGGGAGCTCACTGACTCTGGACTGACAGCTGGAGAACCAGCATAAGACTTAACTATGCCCTCTGAATGTGGGTGACAGCTGTGTGGCTTGGGCAGTTTGTGGAGCCACTAGCAGTGGAACCAGGATTTATCTCTAGTCCATGAACTGGCTCTTTTTTGAGCCCATTCCCTATTGAGCAATACTTTGCTCAGCATAGATACAAGGGGTAGGGGCTTGGTCCTGTCTCAAGTGACGTAACAGACTTCGTTGACTTTCCATGGGGGGCCTCACCCTCTCTGAGGAGTGGATGGGGTAGGGAGAAGGTACAGGGAGCAGGAAGACAGAATGGAGAGAGAACGGAATTTGGTATGTAAAATAAGATTGTTTTTAAAAGAAAAAAAGCTCACCCAACTTTCAGCTAAAACTTTGATTTTTTTAATTAGAAAAGAACATTTAGCTGAGGTTTGAATGTGGCTCTGAGTGGAAAATAAGTTCTTTAGCCGTGAATACAAAGAGTTTTAGTTTCCAGAAATCACATGGTTTGGCTTCTGTCATGCAGCAAATGCTGTTTAGGTCCTTACCAGGTCCTTACCGGATACTTAACCAGAAGGCCAACTCCACTTGGACATGATTACCAAGTTGGGTGTGTATAAAGAAATTGCTTTGTATTCATTCTCCAATGCTACTGCAAAAAGTTAACTTAAAGTCAATGACGTGAAACAATCTCAATTTATTATTTGATGTTTCGGGGGGTCATAAGTCTGAAATACATCATACAGGGCTAAAATTAAATTGTTGCCCTAGCTGGCTCCTTCCTTAAGGCAATAGTTCCCAACCTGTGGATCATGACCCCTGTGGAAAACCTCTATTCCAAACATATTTACATTACAATTCATAACAGTAGCAAAATTATAGTTACAAAGTAGCAATGAAAATAATTTTATGGTTGGGGGTCACCACAACACGAGGAACTGTATTAAAGGATTTCAGCATTAGGAAGGTTGAGAACCACTGATTTATAGGAAACCATTCTTCCTGGTCCTCTCCAGCTTCTAGAAGTTGCTCACATTCTTTGGCTTGTGGTACTCTTCCATTTCCTAGGCTAGCAACGGCAACATATACTATAAGTATGAACTTTATTTATAAAAGAGCATTTGTGCTTTCTTTATAAAAGGGAAAGATTCATTTACAACTAGTATTCCCCATCTAGGGGATGACAACACTGTCCCCCATTAAGAATAATGCATACACACACAGACTCATGCATGCAAATATATGCATATGTCTGCAAGGGATATACACAGGCACATATATGATGAAAGAACAGCAAGTGATATGACATGTGCTTAGCATGTGCTCTGTCTGGGGTTCAATTCCCAATATTCCTATGCCACACCCCAATTAAGTGTTATTGACAATGGGGAGTAGCTTTTTAAGGAAATATGTATTCTGGGCTTTCATCCAGGAGCCACAAAGTCAAAGTAGTAGAAGAGGGCAGGAGAGAAAAAGGAAGAGAAAAGAAACTGCTTAAAGAGCATTATGCCAAAAGGAAGTAAATTAAATAGCCATTGAGAATGTGTCATCCAAAGTATAGAAATCCTGTGAACCAACCCTCAGTCTAACATCTAAAACTTGACATAAGTAGTAAGTAAAAAAAATAGAGCTAATTTGATAAGTATGATAGTGCTGTCTCTTTAAAAAGGCTAACAGAAGTGCTCAGATCTATTCTTCCTTTTCTGCCTTTTTTCAACAACCTTAAGGCCACCCTTCCAATTGTATGATAATACAACGGTTATCTCAGACTTCTCAAGCTTGTTACAAGGCAACGGAGTAGTGTGTAGCTCCCAAAAGCATTGTGGTTTTCTTAATTGGATGAGACAGTAACTGGTCTCCTCAGGATGCATTTCAAAACCATCTACTGAGAAAATTCATACTGGATTGTTTGGACAAGTTCAGCTTCAGGGGCAGCCCCATTCTGACCTTGATCCTGAATCCTTGTGGATGCCCAGTAGAAGTCACATTCAGCCACCCTGAATCAGGAACTAGCCTGGCCATGCTCTGTTCAGCCTGACAATGGCTGTTTAACTGGGTATCTTCATTGTTATATAACAATGCTTTTGATATTTTATTTAAAAAAATTCATGGATCTTTGTAGAGAAAACCCAGTTTTGGATGCAGCAAGAGCAAATTATTGAATTGCTGCCTTCTCCAAGTCCTTGCTGGAGAGAAGAATTGAATCTGATTTCCTTCATGAATACTTCATTCCAGCCCAAAGATAGTCCCAAGAAACAAAAGAAAACTCCAAATGCTTTCTTGTTACAGCTTCCAGGAAAGACAGATGAGGTTAGAAGGGACTAGATGTCTTTGGAAAAGACAACAAGACTCTGTTCCCTTAGGAGAACAGCTGGTAGATAGGTAAAGCATTCAAATTACAGATTTGTCTAAAAGTGAAAATGTATATCTACTTCCAGTGTGACCATGAAAACCTACCAGCCTTCTCTTTGTACATAAAATAACTCTAACTTCTGGGTTCCAACACCTGACACCAGGCACTCGCAAATGAACCGGGTCACACTCAGGAGAGGAAGATGGTCATGGCTTTACCATTGGCTTTGAATCTAAAGGTATGGAAGTCACAGCTGGCTCCATATCATGTGGCTGAAACTCCAAATAAAGAGCCTATACTATTTTTTGGCTAAGGACCAAGGGGCCAGCATTTGGCCTGATGAGTCCTAGTAGCAGCTGAAAGGGGGGGCATCCAGAAAGGAGAAAGCAAAGTTTGGGTCCTGACCACACTCACAGAAGCCTCTAGAAGCAATCTAGCAAGGATGTGGTAACTGAAATGCTGGCAGCCACTGTTTACAATGTAAACTGCACAGACAGGAACTATGGCCCAGCCGTGTAGGGGCACTCAGCAGAGACTGGAGGTCACACTGCCCAATTGTCTCCATCTGGAGGGACAAAATACTGAAATAAAGTGGTACCTTTTTACCTCTCTGTGTTCCTTTCCCTTTGTCCTAAATGGCTTGAGCTGCCTAGGCACACAGGCAAAGCTGTTTCTGGCTGATAGTACTAGCTGTCCAGAGTGAAGTTTCCAGAATGCACGACAGAGGGGCATGGTGAAAGAACCCTGGAAACAGGGACACATTATACTAAGAACATGAACTGTTTTCAGCCTCATTCTCCCACTCTTCTTCTGGTACCCACAACCATATCTTGCTCTTCTGCTGGACTTCACTTGCTCTTTTGCTGAACTTGCCTTTCTTCCTTCCACTATTCCTCAAGGTTTTCAGATGCTCTGAAGCTTCAGTACCCTATAATCCTTTTATTCCTTTGACTCCTAATTATGTTCTTGCTCTTGGGTTCTGATCCCTCCTCCTGTCCTTGGAAAAGGAGCTTCATTCCAAAGGTTTGCATTTTGACCACTGAGGTCCCTCTTAGGGCATTGATTCTTTGATTCTATAACTTAATACATTCTCAGGTGCCTTAAATTATAAATACATCAAATCAGCCTTCAATGAACTTTAAATTCTGTTTTCTGAATTCCATCTATGTCTTCCAAAAATTGGAAATGATAATATAATAAGGAGACTATCTCTAAATCTAGTTCATGGTGATTATGAAAAATATGTGTGTAGTGTCTAGAACATCAAAGGCTCTCAAAATAGTTGGTCAATGTATTAATGTAACTTTGTATTTCAAGAAAAGTCTTTCCTGTTAGAGATACTCAAAAAATATTCACTGCATTATGGAAGGAGAAACTAAAAGCCAGATGCTAGTTGGTGACAAAGCCAGAACCTGTCACACTGTATACTGTGACTTTCCTATTCCTCTGTATTGCCAGAGGCAACAAATTGATTAAGTAGTGGCAAACTAGTCTTGCTTAGATGCTAAAAGACCTAAAAGCCAACAAAGAAGTCATGCACAAATAGTTAGGACTTCTGTCACCAAACTGGTTCCAACACAGTCACCTTGCAGTTTCAACTAGTCACAAAACTTAATCTTTGCTTTCACTTATCAAAGTATGAACCCAATCCCATTATGAATCTGGTGGTAGATGGAAGGAATGACAGTGTTAGTGTGTTCTATTCTTTTAACCTACAGTTATTTGCTTGCTTATTGGCTTGGGACAGGGTCTCATGAAGCCTAGGATGGGCCTGCTGTTTGGTCAAGAATCACATGGAATTACTGATCCTTCTGCCTCTACTCCCAGAAGTCTAGATTACAGGCAAGCACCCCCATAACCAGTTTTATGCAGTGCTGGGACTTGAACCCAGAAGGTTTTATGTTTAGGAAAACACTAACTGAGCAACATCCCAGGCAGTGTAGTGTTTTCCTTTATTGCTGAACTCAACATCCATCAGGGCTAGTGACCTCCTACAAGGCTGGATCTGTGTCCATGACCTGCAATTTTTAGCTTAGCTTTTGAAAACGCAACTTGCAACATTATCTTTCCCCGCCATTTGCTTGTTTCTTGACTCCCAGAAGTGTGAGAACTGAAAGCTGACCCAACAGCAGGGAATTTCCTTGGAATCATACACAGTTCATTCCATCAAAAACCTGCCTGAAATGTAGAAGACTCTTTCCCTAACATCACACGTGGCACTAACACCTTTCTTTTTTTTTTAAGATGGAGTCTATGTAGCAATGGCTATCCTGGAACTAACTATGTAGAACAACCTGGTCTCCAACTCACAGAGATCCCCCTACCTCTGCCTCTCAGGTACCAGAATGAAAAGAATGTATCACCACACTGAGCCCAATGGTGCACTGCTTTCAGGTTTCTTTATATTTTTCCCCTGCCTTCCTCTTTCCAACCCCTGTCTCGGCAAAGGTCATGTGAAAAAAGGCTCAGGAAGTTGAATGTTTTTACTTCCTGAAAGACCTTTCATTTCTTTTAAATGTTATTCCATCTCCTAGGAACTTTTCCATAGAACTTAGGAGGGAGATGTAGGAAATGGAGGGGAGATAGGCTCCTCAAAAGGAGATATTTCAATTTATTTTTAATTGTGTTATCATACATATTTCTTAAAACTTAGCATTAGTGACATTTAGTATATTCTAATGCTTTTATGTGTCACCATTAAATACCTCCTGGACACTTTTAATGCCCCCAAATGAAACTGCTACAGATTTAGTCCTGCTGGCTATTACATGTACATGGAATCACACAATAGGTGGCCTTTTAGAACTGACTCCCCTCACTTAGTACCATATTGTAAAAATCCATTCGTATTGTAGCTACACTTCATCAACAATACATCATTCATTTTTATTACTGAATCACATATGAACATGATTGCATGTGTATGTGTACCAAATTTTGCATATCCATCCATGCGTTCACATGGATATTTGGTTGTTTCCATCTTTTGGATCTTATGAGTAAGTATTGCTGCCAATGTTCTTGTACATTTTTTTAAAAAATACTTGTTTGTTTTACTTCTGCTTAGAAGATATCTAGGAGTAAAAATACTGAAGAATCACCAAGATTAATGTTTTGGGGTTTTGTTGTTGTTGTTGTTGTTTGTTTCTAACAGACTTAATTCACTTTCATTTTTCCTGTATAAAAACCCTTATGTGGTGGCCACAGCTGGAGCCTGGGTCCTCTGAACAGAGACTCTGGTGTGGGTTTTCGCAAGATTGTCAGTGAATTTCTGATAAGGAGACTTGGTGAACACAATCTCTTTCCAGAGGTCGGGGGTCAGATAGCTGTAGGTCTTAGAGATGGCATCAAAGGTGGTCTTGGCAAAGTTGCCCAGG
>LOEQ01002146.1:46788-62654 GCA_001685075.1 Bramus lutescens | reverse complement strand
ACACACACACACACACACACACACACAGGCACATTGGTGTGGATTCCAGGATATTCAGGAAGAAAATGTCTCAAGCTTCAGCCCTAGCCTGTGAAAGAGTAGGCACAGCAAAGTAAATTTAGACAATGGAGAGCTGTCTTCTTTGTACATCTTCAGCTCTGAGAAGAGCAGCGTAGGAACTGTGAAAAATGTGCCTTTAATCTCCAATCTGTATGCTTTCCAACAGCCTTGATGCATGCTAATGTAGTGGCGAACATGAATTCATCAAGTTGTTTATCGTAAGTAATTGCTGTTGCCTTCCTGTAAAGACTTCTTGATGTTAACTCACATTCTCCAGAAAGTTCCCAGGAAATTAAGACGATACAACAAATGCCAGCACTCCAGCCTGCTATGCAGTGAGAATAACTGAAAATTGCAATATATATGGACGCTAATCATCTGTTTCACCTGCTGAGTTCTTTACCTGGATGTTTCCCACTGGACTAGTGTTTTTCAAAATGTATCATTGAACTCTGCACAGAAACTTCTAGAATTCTTATTAAAAACAATGATTCGGGGCGGGGGGGGCTGGAAAAATGGCTCAGTGGTTAAGAGAAGTTATTGCTCTTGCAGAGGACTTGGATTCCCTCACAACTAATATCAACCACCTGCAACTCCAGCTCCAGGGGATTGGACCCTCCTCTCTGGCCTTCAAGAGTACTGCATCCAGATGATGTATAAACATACATTCAGCCAAAACACCCATATACATAAAAACAAGTAAATTTGTTTACTTTTTAGAAACGTGATTGTTTGAGAATGTTGAATTGAGTAATAGAGAATTTAAGTATGACTTAGGTTATTGAATAAACAGTAACTAGGAAATGAAATATTTCATAATGAATAGCTTGAAGGCAAAAATATTATGGAAAATAGCATATTGTTGAACTTGAGCTATTGCAATGTTTTTATTTTGAGATGAAGCTTGATGGTGGGAAATTTATTACAGTGAAAAATACCAATCCATCTACTTTCCGGGATTATTCTAGAGCATACATTGCTCTCTACTGAAACAAAGAGCATCCCTGATGGAATGAGACTAGAATCATCAAATCTTCTGGCTTCTTTTTTATTGTTTTTATTGAGCTATATATTTTTTCTCCGCTCCCCTCCCTTCCTCCCCTCCCCTTCTACCCTCTCCCATGATCCTCACCCTCCCAATTTACTCAGCAGAATTTGTCCTTTTCTACTTTCCCTGTAGATTAGATCCATGTAAGTCTCTCTTAGGGTCGTTGTCTAAGTTCTCTGGGATTGTGAATTGTAGGCTGGTTTTCTTTGCTTTATGTCTAAAAGCCACGTATGAGTGAGTACATATTATGTTTGTATTTCTGGGTCTGGTTTGCCTCACTCAATATGATGTTTTCAGGATTCATCCATTTTCCCATAAATTTCAAGATGTCATTATTTTTTTCAGCTATGTAGTATTCCATTGTGTAAATGTGCCACATATTCTTTATCCCATTCTTCTATTGAGGGGCATCTAGGTTGTTTCCAGGTTCTGGCTATGACAAACAATGCTGCTATAAACATAGTTGAGCACATGTCCTTGTGGTATGATTGAGCATCCTTTGCGTATATACCCCAAAGTGGTTTGCTGAGTCTTGAGATAAATTTATTCCCAATTTTCTGAGAACTCATCATACTGATTTCCTAAGTGGCTGTAGCAGTTTGCGCTCCCACCAGCAATGCAGGAGTGTTCCCTTTATTCCACATCCTCTCCAGCATAATTTGTCATTAGTGTTTTTGATATTGGCCATTCTTACAGGTATAAGATAGAATTTCAGAGTTGTTTTGATTTGAATTTCTCTGATGGCTAAGGATGTTGAATATTCCTCAAGTGTTTTTCAGCCATTTTAAATTCATCTGTTGTGAGTTCTCTGTTTAGGTCTATAACCCACTTTTTATTGGATTGTTTATTCTTTTGATGACCAATTTCTTGAGTTCTTTGTATATTTTGGAGATCAGTCCTCTATCTGATGTGGGGTTAGTGATGATATTTTCCCATTCTGTAGGCTGCCATTTTGTCTTGTTGACCATGTCCTTTGCTTTATGGAAGCTTCTCACTTTCGGGAGGTTCCATTTATTAATTTTTTCTCTCAGTGTTTGTGCTACTGGGGTTTTATTTAGGAAGTGGTCTCCTGTGCCAATGCATTCAAGAGTACTTCCCACTTTCTTTTCTATGAGGTTCAGTGTGGTTGGTTTTATCTTTTGGTTTCTTTTCACACATTTTCCCCTTGATTACCAGTACCTCAAGCTGGTATATTCAGTTTTGGTTTGTTTTTACCTTGCTTTAGTATCTTAGTTGGAGTTTCTATTGCTGTTGTTTCTAAGAAACCCCATGACCATGGCAACTCTTATGAAGGAAAGCATTTATTTCAGGTGGCTTACATTTTCATGTTTAGTTCATTATCATTATGGTGTGACATGGTGGCATGCAGCCAGACATGGTACTGGAGAAGTAGTCGAGTGTCCTATGTCTTGACTTGTAGGCAACAGGAAGTAATCTGAAATCCTGGGTGTGGCTTGAGCATAAATGAGACCTCCAAGCCTGCTTCCACAGTGGCATACTTCCTCCAACAAGACAATACCTAGTCCAACAAAGCCATACCTCCTAATAGTGCCACTCTCTGGTGGGGGGACATTTTCTTTCAAAAACACCACCACATTTTTGTTGTAGTTGATGTTGTTTGGTTTGTCTTCTGTGTATGTGTGTGCATGAGTGTGTGTGTGTGTGTGCATGTACGCAGACGCATGCATGTACACGCATACTTGCGCACGATCACTCCCTGGAAACCTATGGCCTGCCTTATACATGCCAAGAAAGTATCTTCATCACTGTCCTGTACCCACAGCCTTTGGAGTATGTTCATGAAAACACTGCCAGTCAAGTGTCATGAAAGGACAATTGGCCAATGATTTTGTTCTCAAGCTTAAGAATACAAGCTTGGGCTTACTTATAGCTTTCTAACATGATTGTGCTGGTTTATCCTTCAGGAATAGTCCTAATAGTGAGTGTGAAGTGTTCTACAGCTTCCCCTAGAATACAGTTCATATTGATACTTGAATAAATAATGCACTTTATACTAAATATCACTAAACAGAACACAGAAGCCTTTATTGTTGTCTCTGTTATTTTTTTTAATGTGACAATGGAACCTTCAGAAGCAAAAAACAAAAGACTTGAGGAGAATTATCTATTGTTTTGCTCAGGTTTAATGAAGCATTGATAGACTTGTAGAAGTAAAACTGAGCAAAGCAGTGTGATCAAATGCAAAGGATGGCCAGGCAGTGGTGATGCACCCCTTTAATCCCAGCACTAAAGAGGCAGAGGCAGGCGGATCTCTATGAGTTCAAGGCTAGCCTGGTCTACAAGTGCTAATTCCAAGTCAGGCTCCAAAGCTACAGAGTAACCCTGTCTCAAAAAAAAAAACAAAGAAAATAGAAAAATAAAAAGGATGATGTGAAAAAAAACAGGCAAGACACGTATGCTCCAATTCTTTGTAGTCTTTCTGTATGGCATTCTTTACACCAGGATTAGGGCAGACTCCTTTTGGAACAAGGTTCCTATGACCTACTGTCAGACTAGACAGCTCAGAGAGTTTTTTCTTGTATTTACTTTTACTTTATGTGTATGAGCAATTTGCCTGGATGCATGTTACATACACCAGGTGAGTACAGGAGTCCATGGAGATCAGAAGAGGCATTGGATATGTCTGTAACTCCACAGTTGTAAAGCACCATGGGAATTCTGGGAACCAAACCCTGATCCTCTGCAAGAGCAACAAGTGCTCTCAAACACGAAACCATTACTCCAGCCCCTCAGAATTTTGTTATAGCCACCTCTTACACAGGAAGGTTACAAAAGTTTAGTGTAGTTCTGCTTAGGTTTTGTGGCTAACATTAGAGAAGATGAGTTCCAGTTTCTATGACATAAGTGGAGATGAGGGAAGAAGAAAGGAAAAGGAGGACAGAAGGACACTATGATTTCTAGAACCTCCCAATGTCCTTCGTTTCAAACTATGCTGCATGCTGAAACACCTCACACTGGGGTATCCCAGCACTTCAGCATCATGTATATCTGAAGCTGATGGTGTAAGATAAGGTTAAGAGCTAGCATCTCCATTCACCCAAAGACATGGCTTTATTATTATTGCCTTCTGCACATTAGCGTGTCATTAACATAAAAGTCATCTCTTAAATACATTGAACTGAACTCAATTAGTGTAATTGATTACCAGCCTAGCTGTAGGGATTTTGCAGCTTTAGGAAAACTGACAAACATCTTGCCCTTTTAGATCCTACAATTAGATTCACAAGTGACAGTCAATAAGCATGTCCCAGGCTCCAAATTCATTGTCTATAATGATGGCAAAAATCTCTCTTAGTGAATGAACTAGCTGTTGATAAAAGACTAATTGTCTAAATGGTTTGCAGCAGTGATACTGGCAATTGGAATTAGCCTGTTAAGAATAAATTTGATTACAAGTTAATGGAACCTATTCTGGGCATTAATTTATATAAACCCTAATAGATCCCTGATTTACTGCATCTCAGTTTCTAAAGCTGGAAGCACGAGTTCTGCATAAACACCATGATCCTTTGAACTGTAATCCTAAAAATGATTAATCCTAAAAATCATCAGATTGTAAACAATTCCTAACATGAGCATTTGAGTTAATAGTAAAGAATTCTATTAGCCTTGCTTTCTGAAATACTTCACCTTTTATCTCCTATAATGTGGAGAAACATTCTGGTTTTTCAAATTGTTATTTCTTTATTCACTGGATCCTAGTCAAGTGGTAGTTTTTCAGTCCCTGGGGTTTCTAGGGATGCTGTGTTCTTGCTTACACAAATAAACACTGAAGATACTAGACAGCGTTCTAGCATGACCCTAGTTTTCCACACTAAGCTCATTGCTGCTGCTCTCCCTCCTAGCCTCTATCCTGGCCAGTACCCAGCAAGGCATAATTTTCTAAACACCATTTCTATTATCCTTCTATGGCTGTTTTTTGTTATTCCCTTGTACTGAGATGCCATTCTTTCCTTCTCCACCGGCTAGTTCCTTCTCTAAGACCTGCTTCCCTATCGACCTGCTATACTTGGATACTGATATCTCTGGCTCCCCCTACTGAGCTGGAATTTCTTCGAGGGCAGTGAACGAATACTGAAAGTCACTATAATCACAGAAGCAGAAAATAGTCAATTAATACTCATTCGACTTTCCTGAAGGATGCAGCTGTAGCTCAGTAGTACAGTAGGAAACTTGGCTCCAGTCGTAACATTGTAAAACATTGGAGGAGAGGAAGAGGAGAAGATGGGGTTCTCTGGGTAAAAGAGATGAATGTATGACTAGATGATAAACAGCCTGCAGAGAGTTCTCTCAAGTCCCTTTGCTAACCGTCCAATCCGCCTGGCATGCTTTTCTGCACGCAGATATTCTTTCCTCGGTCTTTGACAATGTTTTGACCTTGCCTCTAGTATACTATGGAAGTCTCCAGTCCTTTTCCCTCCTCCACATTTTTTGCTGATGTAGCTGTTTTCTCTCCAAACCAAAATCTGGCTATGGTTGTGCCTACCAGGAACCCCAATACTCAGAAGGCTAAGGCAGAGGATCAAAAGTTTGAGGCTAATTGCAAAACATTTTTCCCCAAACAACATTATTATGCCATAAAATTCATGGCGTAGTCTTATGTTTAGTCTGTTTTTATTCTCTCCATCCTTTTACAAGAGTGGGGGTTGTCATATTTGTGATGCTCCATCAAGTTCAAATTAGTAAGGATTTTAGGTTTCAAAGACTACAAGGTCTTTGTGACAACCACTCAGCTCTACCAGTGTAGCGTGAAAGCAGCTAAATTGCACAAATAAGTGCGAGTAGCTGTATTCCAATAAATCTTTATTTCAATGTCAGACTTGGCCTGTGGACTTTCACTTACTGGCCCCTGCATGATAATATAAATTTATTTGTCTGTCTGAATCACAGCTGTACGAGAGGTACCAGGCACCAAGAAAGTTTCATTAAACAATTGTTGAATAAACGGTAGATAAGTTTGATTCACTAAAACAAAAAAGACTAATCTGAACATAATTTGAAGATCCAATTTCTACCAAGTCAAGTGAAAATGGTAAACCAAAATCTTCCAATAAGTATATCAGTTCTTCTGAAGTGTGAGACCTATCATGTCTGAAATGTAGTGATGTTATCACTCTTGTAAAGTGTACTGTAAGTCTATTCAGTTTGCTGTGCACGTAATACTGCCTTTAAAGGTAAAAGTTTATTGAGAAAAGTTTGATAGAGAGACAAAGAAATGTCTACCTTGAGAAAAACCAGAAGTCTCTTTCCTTTGAACAAGCTAAATTGATGTGAATTTCATAGTGGCCAATGTAAAAACACAATGGACTGAAGAGACAGCTCAGAGGGTCAAGTGCTGGTAATGCAAACATGAAGACCTAAATTCAGGTGCTTGGCACACAGGTGTAAACCTGGAAGTAGTGTTACACAACTGTAGTTCTAGCAGGGCTGGGGGTTGAGGGGTGTGGAGGTGGAGGAACCTAGGAGCTCATGAGTCATCCTCAATCAATGAATTCTAGGCTTAAGAGAAAGCTTGTCTCAGCAAGAGAAGGTGAAAAGTGGTAGAAGGAACAGCAACATTAACTTTTGGCTTCCACATGGACAGCCATGACATGCACACACAAAGGTAGACATTAATACACACAAAATAAACAACAATAAACAATAATTAAGGTCTATATATGTAAATGCTCACATATAGAGGGATGTGTATTTTATAAGGATGTGGGGGGTTTGTTTGTTGTTTGTTTTCATGACTGGTTTTGTGTATACAAATATGGTTGACTTGAGTTAGTTGAATAATTGATGTCGGTGCTACTTTCTATGGAAAAGTATTTACTGCTGTTGGATGAGAATTAGGAAAGAAACTGAAGTTATGAGCCTGAGCAAGGAAACTGCCCTTTGGATGACATCAGGTAGCAGAGCTGGCTCATCAGGATCGAAGTTGTTTCATGGAAGAGAGAGGCATGGTGAATGGCTCAGAGTCTTGACAAGAAAACAAAACAGGTGCTAACATCAATAAGAAAGCCAATAAGTCACTCTGGGGTACCAAAAACTAATGCAGCTGAGACCTGTGAGCACCACGAAGTCTCAAGGAGCAATGAAGCAACTGCACTGAAGTCAGGTCAGCAAAGAGAGATCAGACCCTAATCTTTCTGTCTTTCCACCTAGTTTTCTTGCTTGTGCCTTATGACTTTGGACCCAATAGAAAAACCAGGTAAATCCAGATTTACTTTAGTATTAACTTCAACGGTAGAGAGACAGAGAAGGATTTGGGAATGTGTCTTGAGTAGTGGGTGAAATTAACTTCACAGGCATAGGAACTACAACAAAGGAAACACAAACAAAAGATAATAAAATCAGACAGTAATAAAACTTTAGGTCCAGGAAGAGTGAATTCTCTAAGTGATGACTAAAAATAATTATTTTAATATGGAAAAGGCTAAGAGAGCATATCTTTTTGTTAGCTTTACTTATCTACCTATTTATTTAATTTTGAAAAGGTCTCACTCTGTACACCAGGTTGGCTCCAAATTCAGAGCAATTCTACTGCTTTAGCCTCCCAAGTACTGAGATTCCAGGCACATGCCTAGATAAGGAATTAAAAAAGTTCAAACAGATATTATCTCAAAACTTTGATTCTGGGATTTCTTATCAGCTGTTTTTCACTTCCTCCAGAAGCATTTAGTTATCAAAATAGGCCCTTAATCAGTTAATCACTTTTTAAAAAGCCTTCTGTGCAGATTATAAAATGGGGACATTTATAAAAATACAGACAACTCTTTAAAATATCTCTGGTCAAAATTGATGCATGTCCCTGCATCACATATTTCTCTACTTTGTATTTGTTTGAACCATCGTATCTTAAGTATAAAATGACTATGTAATTTTTGAAGAACACAAGTGTACCATAGGAAACATAATATAACAATCTGGCATAGGAAGGATAATAATATAACATATATATTGTATATATTAATATAAGAAACACAATATAACAATCTGTTCTTTAAATCCTCACCCTATTCCTGTCCTAAAATGTAGCTAGCACTCAGTTTTCTAGACCTGAAGTGATGATTTTAATTGGTTTAAGAAAGGCTTTATTCCTTATTACAAGTTTCAAGGCTTTGCTTAAGAAACTCTTTCTTCTTATTATCAAATCTTTTGTTCAATATTTTCCTATGGGTTAAAAAAAAGATAATCAATCAAGAAGAAAAAGTCTGCCCAGCCATGTAGCATTTCATGCTCTGTGAGCAACAGATGTTGACACTTCAGAAATGTTTGGGATGATCGGAATTTTAACCCCCAAAGGACTCAGTCTATTGGAGCCCAGAGCAAAGAGTGTGTGTAAGAACCATCAGTCTGTCTGTTCCTTAGTGACTCAAACCTGGGGCCATTCTATCTCATTTTACTTGCTGGAGTAAGATTAGATAAGCCATGGAAATGCATCATTTCCCATCAGATTCTACCCTCATTTTTTAAGTTCCTAAAAATGCCACTGAATTGTAATGTGAAAACAGGGCTTTTGAAGAGCTGTAGTGATCTTTGTAAGATAGATGAGTCTGCCCACTATTGAATATGTAAGCCACCCTCAGGACTTACACCATACGCCAGAAACTCTCTGAAGCATACAAAACAAAATCTTCTTCTAATTCACTTTCATACCTATATTGAGTATATACAACTACAGATATATTAATTTAAATTTTTAGTTACTCTCTAACAACCTGGCATGGGATTTATTTATTTTATCTTTTATTATTTTATAAATGCCTGCCTGCATGTATGTCTGTATGCCATGTGCATGCCTGGTAGTAGATCTTACAGAACTAGAGTTAGAAATGTTTGTGAGCTACCCTGTACATGTTCAGAGTTGAACTGGGGTCCTCTAAAAGCACAGCCGATACCCTTAACTACTTAGCCATCTCTCCAGGCCACTTGTATTCATACGTAAGTAATGCCACGAACTTATCGAGGATTTTAAAGCATCTTTAAAATGTATTGAAATGAGATGCTTTTAAAAAGATGAAATAAGCTTAAGGTGGTGGAATAGGCCTATAATGTCAACACCAGACAGAGGCTGGGGTGGAGAGATCTTAAGTTCAAGGCCAACCTGGGCCTCATAGCAAGACTTGGCCTCTAAATAAACCAAAGAAACAAGAACAACAAAACAAACAAAACAAGGTAAAATGAAGTGACATAGACATTTTTTTCCTCACTTAAAATCATTTTTGCTATCACTGCTGGATTCAGTTATTCAGTGTCTTAAATGACAGGCAAAAGTCCTGGAGACGATGTTTCTAAATCTCTTGTTTCATCACTTCACTGCCTAAATTTGGGGGGGTCTTGTGAATATAGCTTCATTCTTTCCTTGAGTTGAGCCAAACCATTGTGGAAAGAATAGGAGTCACAGAAAACAATGAAAAGGCAAGTGGACAAAGGGAGGTGCTGGGCTTCTCGCTTGGTGCTTGGTTTCTCTTCTCGTCTCTGCAAAGGAGTTTATTGGGATTCAGCTGGGAACTTCTTTGAAGCCCATCAACTGTTCTCACAAACCATCTGGAAAATGCTGCCTTTTCCTATATTTAACAAATGATTTCACAATCCACTGAAATGCTTCACTTGGAAGATTTTTAAGCAGGTTAGAAAAATCCGTTTCTGAGCTTTCAAAGACTGCAGCTTCTATCTGGACATATTTGCATAATTTTCAATAAAACAATTAGACAACTGTTACATCCAAACATCTGTTTCCCTGCATGCTTATCACAATCCAAGTTGCTTTGAAAGAAAAATACTTTCTTACTCATTATTAAAGTATCTCCATTATTCTGAGAAGACCACTCTGTAAAGTTTCTTGTTGGCTGGTAGCCAACAACCTCTATTGGAGGACAATAAATTTCCATAGCCATTCTACTGGTTTGTTCCAAAAGCAACTAAATTGTTGGCATGTGGAATCACTTAGGTTTCGCTGTTACCATAAGTTTCACTGAATTCTTTCAGGAGTGGCCACCTCTAAGTTTACCCTGGAAGCTTCATTTTGTTGTGGTCAATGCTGCTGCAGCATAGCTGCATTATTTTTGTAGGGGGGGGTGTTGTAACATGCATGTGTGTGTAGGAGCCAGAGATCAACCTTGAGTGTTGATTCTCAAATGTGGTCCATATTCTTAAATAAAACAAGGTCATTCACTGACCTGGACCTCAACACACAGACTAAACAGGATTGTCTGTAAGCCCCAGTGTTCTTGAAACTGCTTCCTCAGCACCAGGGCTACAAGGCAGCACCATCATCTACAGCAGATATTTTTAAAAGATTTTATTTTTAATTTTAATTGTGTGTGTGTGTGTGTGTGTGTGTGTGTGTGCAGTTCCCACAGAGGCCAGAAGAGTGTGTTGGATCCTCTGGAGCTGGAGGTAGAGGTAGTTGTCAGTCACCTAATGTAGGTGCTGAGAATCGAACTTAGGTCTTACATATAAAAGCTGTAAAGACTCTGAACTGTTGGGCAGTCTTTTGAGTCCCATTAAACAATTTTTGATGTACAGTCTTGGGATCCAAGGTCGTCATGTTTGCACAGAATTTTATCTTTCCAACTCCTTTGGCTGCATTTTTTCCTCTGTATTTTTGTTAGTATCGTACCATGCTAAGAATTGCCATTTTATAACAGACTACACAGAAATTTTTCTCACTCAGTGTTCTTTTATAATACCATTTAAAATTTAGAATTAATTTTGTTGAATTTCTTAAAAAGGGCTGTTTGCATCTCTTTAACTGGGCAGCATTAAATCTGTAATTTATTTTGGAATGAACTGAACTTTTCCTATTTAGCCTACCCTATTGCAGAGAAGCCCTGCTTATTCCAAAGCCTTCTGAAATTCTCCAACAAAAGTCTTTTATTTGTGATTTTAAGGTTAATCGTGCTTGATTCTCTGGGCTTTCAAGAACTATGTAAGTTTCTAAGCTTGACGAAACAGCTTTGAATCTTTAAGTGCTCCTGACACATTGTGCAAATTGATTGACAGTGGCCTGTAGAATTGATTAGTGAAGGTTAAATTCTTGTGAGCCCACGAGATACATGCCCATGCAGGCAAAACGCAGGAGACACACTGTTATGTGCAGTGAAAACCCATTGTGTGCAGTTATTTCTGTTAAAAAAAAAACATTTAACTCATCTCCAACGGAGGGATTCCCTTTGGCTCCCTTGATCCCCAAGGACTGAGACTTGCTCAGAACATAGTAGTTGAATATGAAAACATGTGTATGGTAAGAGAGATGGATTCCAAGGACATGGAAACAGAACTGTACCAGTAGCTGTGTCCTTTGGCTTCTGGAAAACCAGCTGACAGTGTTAGCTCTGGATACAGGCAGATTTGGGTTGCTCGATAGCAGGAATTCCTGAACTCCCTAACATTTTGTCCCTTCAGAGTATGGTCACTTAGTCATTTTTTTCTAATCTTTGATATCTCCTTACCTTCATATGATCTGTCTCTCATTTCTAATCTGCTACGTATACATGTCATCATTGCATTGAACTCTTAAGGGCTGGCCATTTGGATACAATTATGTCAAATATTCAAAATGTCTGAGGATCTTGTGCAGAACAGAAATTCCATTAGACCTCGATATCTTCCCTTCCCTTTTCCCACTCCTGTGATAATCTGTGTGGTCCCTTGAATTTTACTGATTCTGCCATTTCATTACACTCAACCTGTGGGTCATGCTGCTTTCCTAGGTAAAGCACCAAACGACTTCTTCTGTTTCAGACCTGGTTGAGCAAAATCTCAATGAGGAAAAAGAGCAAACAAAATCCTTTTGGTATATTATTTTGCCACAGTATTGCTGTAATGTTGACATGATGTCCTATAGTCGCCTCTACATCGTGATTTTTCTATTGTAATGTATCGACTTTAACAATGCATACTTTGCCGGCTTTGTCCCTTCCAGGTTGATATTTTTTCCAGTGTTGGAGAAGTCTGGTATGTTTAGCGTAGCACTTTTAGTGAAAGCTTGCATTCTAAGACTACCTAAAGCCTGTCAGGGCTATTGGAAGTTCCCAAAGAATACACTGCAGGGATAGTCAGGAGAGAGGTTCCTTTTACAGGTGTCTGCTGTTACTGCCGACTACTATATATTTATTTGTGAATGATGAGAGGAATGGGTCCATAGAGATACTCCCTTTGAAAGGCAAAACTTCAGAGATTTTTTTAATGCTATTGAAAGCAGTGACTATAATATTGTATGAATGAGTCTTTGATGCATAACAAACACCTTCCAAATATAGTGTCATGACACATAATCATTATTTACTATCCCTCATTCACATGACTAATCTAGCCGATGAGCTACGCAGCTCTGCTACCCTTGGCTGCTCAATGAAGCCTGGACACTGATTTGTTTTTCATGTGTACATTCTGGAGACCAGGCTGAAGAGACAGAAACTCACTTTAGCTCTTTTCAATATAGGGACAGAACAGCAAAAGCACCTGCACAAATACACAAAGGATTTTTGCTTGTCAGATCCTTGTCAGATCTAGGTTCATCCATGTAACATTTTGGGGGCAAAGGGATATTAAAGTCAAGGAATGGCAAAATTGCACTGAGTGTAATGGAAGGTAGTGGAAAGAATGGTGGCGTCTGGTAGGTAAGGCACATCCTGCTGAGTGAAAGACGGTGAAGTTGCTCTCCCACACAGGCCAGTGCTGCTAGGACAGAGATGTTGTTGACTGGTGCTCTCCTGAAGTCTCCACTGGACTTTCTTGGTACTAAAGTGACCTTATTGGGCTAAACTCAGACACAGATGCTTATTTATATCTATTTTTGTTCAAGTTTTATCCTCCCAGGTGACCAATCTGCTATCACGTGCCTGGTCAGATACCCAAAGGTGATGTTTCTAATTTTGGTTCTCCCTTCTAGAATCTTCCATCTCAGCACATTTTCAACAAAAGGATCTTGCTGACTCAAATGGGTTTATCAAGTCCAGGAAAAAGCTACAGGTTTTCTTCCAGTCAATGTAATTTTTTATGATTCTTTTATTGTTGCTGAGGAGCAAGAGCTCCTAGAATTCAAGAAAACTCCTTTCCTTTTGTCATGGGAAATCAAGTAGCAAGATTCCTACTGTCCCTTTAAAAATGAAATCAGTAAGAAATAGCAAGATTCTTTAGTTAATCCTGATAAGCCCATTTTCCACCTCAGTTGCTAGCCTCTCTTTTCAGGTCATAGACTTATCTATACCCATTTACTGGAGGATGTTGGCACAGGAATGAAGGTTTATGTAGCACATCGCTTGCATTCTTCTAGTCTCAGCATTAGAATTTACTGAAGCATGTTCAAGGGGTGAAACTATGTGGCTTTTTAGCTACTTATAAAAACTCTCCACCATCCTCACACACACACACACACACACACACACACAATCTTGCAAGTTCAGGTTTCCCCAATTTTTCCTTGCTACAAAGATCAGATTGACATTTTATTTTAGTGCAGATATGTCTACTGAAAAAGAGAAATTGATAACTTTTAGATCATTAAAATCTACAAATGTAACCTGATGAGTAAGGAAATGGTAATTCTATCAGAAGATGTTCCTCAGTGTACAAGCAAAATAAAGAGGATCAAAAATCTTTAATAAATACCAAAAGCTAAAAGTAGCAGCGAACAGAAACTATGCATGTGACTGACTCTGTGAACTGTTTGGGTGGGAAGCAGCGGTGAAGCATGAGACAACGCTGACGCAGGGAAAAGCAGTATCTAAGAAATAGAGGCTCCCTCCTGCCTCAGCTCTCACTGAGAACAGAAACGAACACTTCTCTTGACTCATCTCAGCCCCCATCTTTCAGCTTCATGGTTCTTCGTGACCAAGAAACTAAACACAGACAAGGAATGCTTACTGTTTTCTGAGTATCTTCTTTTATTGCCTTGGGTTTCTCAAGTCCTACTTGTATCCATTTTGTCATTACAGTTGATCTAAATTGTTTAATTAAAAGCCTTGGAATTTGCCTGAGATTGATGAGGCATTTCACTCAAGGAGTTGGGTTACAAATATTTGAAAAGGTAGGTCAGCATCTTAGCTAGAGTTTTTTTTTTAATTGCTATGATAAAATAACATGACCAAAATCAACTTGGGGAGGAAAGGGTTTATTTCATCTTACACTGCCAGGTCACACTACATCACTGAGAAAAGCTAAAGCAAGAAGTCAAGCAGGCCATAAATCCGGAGACAGAAACTGATAGAGAGGCCATACAGGAGTGCTGCTTCCTGGTTTGCTCTTCTTGGCTTATGTAGACTGCTTTCCATAGCATCCAGGACCACTGGCCAAAGGATGACACTGCCCACCGTGAGACAACCCCCCACACACACATACGCCAATCAAGAAGATATACCACAGAATTGCCCACAGACCAATCTTGTAGGGGCATTTTCTCAGTTGTGGTTCTCGCTTCCAAAGCAGCCCGCACTTGTATCAAGTCGTGATAAAACTTGCCAGCACAATTGTTTTTCAGATTTCACCATGGAATGCTTTTGTCACATGAGAAATTCATTCCCTTCTATTTATTGATCTTCAGAGGTAAAAATAAAAGCAAGTGTGTTCCGAACACTTACTGTATGCCCAACATTTTGTAACTGCTTTTCATGTCTTGTTTGCTCTGCACAGCTCTTTAATGAGATTGTTATAATTACTGTCATCAGTTTCTGATAGATGCATGATGGAAGGAAGCAGGGCATACTGCTAGGACTCTGTGGAATTAGAACCCAAAGCCAAGTCATCTGGCTTCAAATTCTTACTATAGACAACCATGCTGGTTTTCATGTCCTCCCTAGATTTAAACACCTGTTTCCTAAGCAAACTGGAAGAAGACATGTCTGCAATAGTGAAGATGCATTAGGACATGCATGGACATGCGTGTGGAGAAAAGGTCTGTGCAGGAGAAAAGGTCCAGAGTAGGAGGCTGACCGCAGATCTGTCAGAATGGCTTCCAACATTATTAAAAGTCTCAATTTCTGCCATATCTATCACTGTCCCCCAAGTATGAGCCATTATGATCTGTCAAAAGGGAAGCCATGGGTCCTGAGTTCTCTTTTTTCATGGAATTTCCTTTATGTTGTCGACACAATAGCTGAATACATTGCTCACATTCAAACTTTCCATTGTCTTCATGCTTTGACTGAAGCGTGAACCTATACAATCTCTATAGGATCGCTACCACCATCACTTTACTTAGCCATTACTGCTCCAAATACACACTCTGTCTTTCATTGGACTCTACAAGTTGCTAGGCATGTTCTCGTCCCTGGAGGCACATTGTACTTCCAGGTGTTGAACCTCAAGGTCCCCGTGTCCTGAGTACAGCTCAGCCAGATGTTGGCCTGACCCCTGGTAGAACATTTTGCGGCATGCCCATTCAGCAGCTGTCTGCCTACACCCCCTGCGCTGATTCTCTCCTTAGAATTAACCATAACCTAATATGAACATTTTATTTTTGGCTGCTTTTGTTCCTTTTGTATTCCAAGACTAGAGAACCCAGTGGGTATTTGGTAAATTGACTAAATGAATAAATGAGTGTATTATGGGGTTGTCTTGAAGGATTAAGCAAGCTAACATATGGAAAGCATTTAGAATAAACAATGCTTAGTATGAAATTGATGTTTAATAGCTGTCATGTTATTAAATTATAACAATGTAAGAGTTCTTGAATGGATGATGTCGTGAACCTTTACTGCTACTTTATTGTTATTCCTAGAAAGAGGCTAATCAAGCCACAGGTGTT
>LOEQ01002146.1:18841-32506 GCA_001685075.1 Bramus lutescens | reverse complement strand
GAGTTTCTTGGAGACCAATTTACTGCTATAGTAACCACATTTCTTTTTGTTTATGCCATCTCAAGAAGTGCTATAATTGCTGCGCTGAAATTAGATGAGTGCCATTCGTTTTATAGTTTTCTAAGCTGTTAACACTAACTTATACTTTATAGTCATAGAGGAGACAAATCTTTTAGGAATCTATGCCCTCTACAAGTTACCATATCCTTCCTTAAAGAAGTGGTACCCAAAGGTCATTTTCTTTGACTCTTCACAATTAAAAACAACTTAAAACATCTCCTACACTTTTTGAACAGTACATTCTATAATTGTTCATTGAAGTGTTGTGACTCATGCCTCATTCTCCCAAAGAAGGCTAAGCCAATACATTTATTGGACTTCAACAGTTATGGAGCGCTGACCATGTAAGGCACTGAACATGTATAGATACAGAAGACATGATCCTTGCCCTCCTGGTGGAGACTTCAAATTGGTTGGATTGTTTTTGTACCTGCAATAGGATAGAAATGTTTCATGGAGATGATAAAAGGTCAGGTTCAAGAATGGAGTTCTGGGGGTGAAGAGTAGCCGTCAACATTGAGTCAAAGGGAAGCTTTGTGCATGGATAAATGGTTGTAAAATCACTTCCCTTTGTTCCTGCAAACCTCAACCCCTTTCAATTAATACTTCTTTTTCCAACCTGAAGATACAGACAAATTTATCACTCTCTTATCTCAGACCTGATCACTAGTCTTTTTGGATTAAAGATCCATATTAGAGTCTGAAAATGGCATAGAACTCAACCTCCAGCAAGGAAAATCTACACAAAATTTCTTCACCTAATACAATATATCATGACCCTGGACTCCAATCCCAGTTTTAAAACTTAGGCATCGGACTTGGATAATCCTTTCCCTCTTACTTCCCCATCTGGAATACCAGAAGGTAGCGTTGAAAAGCCAAACACAGAGAAACTCAGTTCTCTAACACAGCTGTAGAAGAAGAGAAGTGCCAGTCTCAAAATAAGAAGACGAAAAGCTGAATGGGGTACATATCCCTGCAGGAGATTATATAATTATATGAATAAATTAATATATTAAATTATAATAATATATAATAAATTAATAATAATATCTGTAAGAAGGAAGCCAAATATTCCTTTGTCTGCTTTATTTCATGTGTTAGGCTGACTATTCCTGCTGGTCAATAACAATGACCATTTAGCTACAGAAGGCAACTTGGGTCTCTGAGACATTCACTATTTCTAAACTATTACCCTAGGAGTGGAAATAAATCCCCAATGCAGTAGGGTTAATTTAATAAAAAAAAGTAATTGTAATGGAAAGAATAACAATGATAGTTCCCTGGCCAGGACTTAGTGAAGTGGCTGGATAAGAGGTCTTGTGGTTTTCTATCTGAAGTCATCACCCCCAACCTGAAGTACTTTTATGGGAGCTTCGGAATACAGATAGGGTTTGTAAAACTATAGTGGAGCTCAGATTGAAGAGGAAGTTGTTTTTTTTAAAAAAAAAAATAGATGTACTCATGCCTATATAGTCAGATATCATACTGACCATGGCTATTGCTCTGGAAATGCCCATGTTCTATGAACTTAGCTAGAGTTTTGTCTGTTTGAGCTTGGTCCTTCCACTCGCACCATCTTTCAGGGTACTTAGTACTCATGTCTATACATGCCTTGGATCCCAGACCTGCTGACCTCAGTCCCACGTGAGAATTCTGAAATAATCCCTGACTTATCTTCATCCTGTCTTAACCAATCCCCAAATTAAGCTCTGACTGCACAGGGGCTATCAGGAGTAGACAAAAGAATGCATATCATGAGAGGTAAACCTGATAAACTGTGTCCCATGGATTCTCTTGACACCCCTAACTATGATCCAGGAGCAACTCTGCCTTCCCAGTGGCCTAATAAATAACATGTCCTTCTATGTCTCCAGAAGCTAACTTGAGGATCTCAGTCTCAACTGAGAATTAAAAAGTAATCCTCTGATTCAATCTCAGTCTCTCTCCAAATAGTTTGGGTCCTTTCTTCTCATCTGAGGACCTGTCCAGTGACCTTGTAAGAACCATTTCATAAACCTAGTAGGATACCTTATACAGGGCCCATCATCTGAAAACTCAGCTATGAATGACCCTTTTTAAATGTCAGCCCAACTGAACAAGATCCTGGAAACAATAAATTCAATCTGGGTCTAGATGGGACACAAACTGTCCAAAGCCCCTAATAACAGGACTGCTGTGGATCACACTTAAGATCCTGAAGCAGCCAAATGATGTGGTTTCAGGGCCACTTGACTGTCATCTTAGAGGTAATCCAGCTAGCCTGCAGAACCAACAAGAAAAGGATTTACTTACTGAAGCTGATCTGAAAATTAGAAGTATTTGCTCATTCAAATGCACAGACACCAACTCAAGGCTATAAGAATCATAAAGAATCAGACAAACATTCACCATCAAAGAAAACTAATGAAGCTCTCCATAGCAACCCCCCAGGAAATGGAATTCTATGGACTGCATGAAAATGAATTCAAAATAGTTATCTTGCAGGATCTTAGTGAGATGCAGGCAATCATAAACAAACAACTAAACAACACAGAGAAAATGATCCAAGAGCAAAATTGGAAGTTTAATATACAAATATTTTATCAAAAAGCATGAAACAAGTGAGCATGGCAGCACACACCTGTAACCCCAGAATTTAAGAAGTGGATAAAGGAGTACCAGGAATTCTAAACAAGCCTCCGTTTTATATTAAGTTTGAGGCCAACCAGGGGCACATTAGACCCTGCCTTAAAAAGAAACACAAGGAATGACACACTGAAACAGAAATTTTGAGGTGGGAGGCAACGTAATAACACAGCAGTGCAGAAAAACAAGCAAACTTGAAAACATGGTGTTTTAAATTAGCCAGTTAAGAGAACAATAAGAAAAGGAAAGGAGGTAAAGGAAGCATATGGGACCCATAGCATAGCATAAATTCAACCAAAATATACATCATGGGAATATAAGAAGACAGCAAGATGATAAAAATATTTAGTTGATAAAGTAGTGAATGTGAATATTTCCAAATCTTTGGAAGGACATAGGCATTCCTGCTGCTCAAAGAATGCCAAGAAAGGTCACCACAAGAAGCCTACTCTGAGATACATCAGAGTCAGAATACCAAAGTACAAATGCAAAGAAGGCTGAAAGCAAAAGAACAAGAATAGTTGGTGATATCCAAGGAAATTTCAATGGTCGTACAGGTAAGTTGGTCGTTAGCCATCTTGCAGCCCCATAGGGAATGGACACTGTATTGTGCATGCTGAAAGAAAAACTGTCAACCAGGAATACTATACCCATCAAAGCTCTTCTTCAAAAATGGAGTGATAGAGCTATTCGTAGATAAACAAAAGCTAAGGAAGGGAGTTCTTTCCCTCCAGGCCTGTCTTAAGGCTTTACATAAAAGGATTTTCAGTTAAACTTCTTGAAAATATGTGAAAGTAGAAACTATACAAGATAAAAAATACAATTAAATTCTAATTTAAAATACACTGTCATGATTATGTGTAAATAGCTTTTAACTACAAAATTTAAAATACAAAAAAACAGCTAATCAAAAATAAAAGCATTAAGCTGTGCATGGTAGCACATGCCTTTAATCCCAGCAACTATATCCATAATAATTTGCTAATGGATTACAAAACAAAAGAAAAAGTTTGATATAAGTAGCAGAAAATTGTGGGTAGTGAGAGAAGTAAATGTGTGGAGGTTTTCTATGAGGTTGAAGTCAAGTATCTATTTGAAATAGACTATTATAATTGTAAAATACATTTTGCAAACCTTATGAGAACAGCAGAAGAAAAGCTTCTAGCAGACATAGAAAGGATAAATGGATAGAAATAAACCACACTATCAAAAGTATCAATAAATCAAAAACAATGTCAGAAACAGAGCAAGAAAGGAACAAAGGAACAATGAAAGAGTTTGAAAACCTGCCTCAAAAAAAATCTAAAAAAAAAAGTCTGAAACCAATGAACAGACTAGCAATAAGTCCTTGCCAATCAGTGATTAGTACATGCAAACAGTTTCAGCTCTCCAGTCAAAACAGGGTATGGAGTGGTTAAGAAAACATGATCTACCAAGATTCTGTCTACAAATAAAGTCATATCAACTCCTTATCCACAGGCTGAGCTGAAAAGTGAAAGGATGGGAAAAATAATACTCTGTTCTAATGGAAATCAGAAGAGAGGAGAGATGACTATGCCTCCATGAGGGAAAAGTAAAGTTTCACTCAATATGTCTCATAAGAGAAAGCATACTTTATCAAAAAGATCCCATTTTAAATATATATGCACCCAATATTAGATCTCCTAGATAGACAGCAATACTGACATAACAAATGGGAAAATGGGGGACCAGGAACAGAAAGCTATGTTCAAGTGATTTTTGTCCCTCCACAATTAATAGATAACACCTGATCCATAACATAATGAATAATATTAATAAGGAAGGCCTTTAAACAGCACTTTACTTTATAATAGCAAGCCTTCCTGCAAGGACAGAAAGGGCCCTTGGGAAATGGCCAAAGGTTTAAGAGAGGTCTTTCCATCATGAGTTCTCTTGTATCTTCTTCTCCTATTGTGGAGTGGTGCAACAAGAAGGACTTCACTGGATTCTGCCTCCTCGATCTTGGACTTCCCATCCTCTAGACATTTTAGCCAATAAATGTGTGTTCATTCTAAATAAAACCGCCTATGATCATCTGCTAAAGCTAGCACAAAGTGAACCCATGATGATTATAGTCATCATCAATGCTATACTATGCAGCTGAAATCTGCTAATGGAATGGAAGTTTAATATTCTCAATCCTCTCATTCATCATTATGTGAGGTGATGGACGTGCAGACTGACTTGATTGTGAATATTGTTTTCACAATGTGTGTGTGTGTGTTTATGCATCAAATAGATCTTAGTGAAGTGAGGAAAAGAGAGTCAATAATGAATTATTGACTATTACTTTAGTTCATGAGAGACCAAAACATTATTCTACTGACTGTTTAGGTTGAGCAATAGTATGAATGCACCATCTGTCTTTGTTAGGGTTAGTATTGCTGTGATGAAACACCATGACCAAAAGCAACTTGGGGGTGTGTAAAAGATTCCTAGTTCATCACCAAAGTAAGTTAAGACAGGAACTAAAACAGGGCAGGATCATGGAAGCAGGAACCGATGCAGGCGCCATGTAGGAATGTTTCTTACTGGCTTGCCCACAATGGCTTTTTTCAGCCTGATTTCTTATAAAGCCCAGGAACAAAAGTCCAAGAATGGAACTGTTCACAGTAGGCTGAGTCCTCTCCAATCAGCATCTAATTAAGAAAATGCCTTACAGGCATTTTCCACTATACCACTCTGACTCCTGGCAATGGGAGTGGAGAGTGTCTCTGATTCTTTTGCCTGTTCTTGGGACCCTTTTACTCCCACTGAGTTGCCTTGTTCAACCTCAATATGAGGATTTTTGCCTAGTCTTGTAATTTGTTAAGCCGTGTTTGGTTGATATCCCTGGGAGGCCTGTTCTCTCTGGGAGGAGATGGGAGAAGTGGATCTAAAGGAAAGAGGAGGTGGGGGAGGACTGGGAGGAGTAGAGGGAGAGGAAGTTGTGGTCAGGATGTATTGAATGAGAGAAGAATAGATTTTAAAGAGAAGAAGAAAAGAAAATATCTTTCAACTGGATCTTACGGAGGTATTTTCTCAGTTTGAGGCTCCCTCCTCTCAGATGAGTCCAGTTTGTGTCAAGTTGTGTCTAGCTAGCACACCATCTCCTGTGTCCAAATTTTGTTTTAAGAATAGGAAGGTTAGTCTAATAATTCTAATAAGAATGCTTAAAAGGAGAACTCATGTATGGCTAAAACACATACATGCCTACCATAAAACAGTGGACCAAATCACCTCCACTTTTAAAGTCACAGCTTTGTATAATTTTTAAGGATGGCTTTTTGACATATCAGAAAAGAAAGAAAAATATTGATACCATTGCATGTTGAGAATCAACATCCTTATTTTGTGATAAACTGCTATGCATATACCTCCCTTTTATTGAGACTAGCTAATTTTAATATGTTAAATACTTTCATATATTAGCACATTCAGTGTTCACAAATGGTGTATGGGTCAGTAGGTTAACCGTAATCTGCAGATGGGATAACGGAAGCAGAGAATGATGCAAGGCCTGCACAATACTCCAAAGAAGGTAACTTATGGCTTCCAATCCCATCTGCTCTTAGGTGAAGGCTTACCAAAATTTCACCATACACATTCCCAACAGCTGCTATGTGAGCAAGGTCTATTGTGATTACATGAAAATGGGGGACCCTAAAGCTGGGCAAGGTTCCAGTCCTTGTCTGGTGGTCAGAGCAAGGAAAGAAAGGTACGGTGGGAATAGAGGGATTCAGTGCACACTGTTAGGCCTGGTGTTCTAAAGAAGGCCAATCATGCTAAACCCTCCTTACATGGTAGACCAACCGAACAACAGAGCTTGGATTGGTCTCTATAACCTAGTTTTATCTCATAAGACACATAAAATCACTCTATTTGGGGCTAATGATACAGGGGCCTGCCTCCTATTTTAGGTTCTCTAAGCACAGAGAGTGCTCAGGAAGACTTTCTGGTTGCAGCCAATGGGAGATCGGCAAGACTATTAAGGCGGGATGCAAGACTATTAAGGCGGGATGCCTTTAGAAGGGAATCCATGTAAAGATCAGGTCTCAGCATGTCTTCCTTTTTTTATCACCTCTTCTTCCCAAAGAGTATAATGGAAAGTCAAATTGCATTGTGTTCTAGAAGCACTGTGTCTACAGAATACATTAAGAAGGTCACCTTACTGCCTAATTTCATCTGGTCTGAGGTACATCATGGTTTTGCTTAGTGAAATAACAAAGCAAAGAACTCTACTGAACAACCTGCCCATAAAATACGTATGGTGCTGTATGATATAATAAGGCCTTATTAGAGTAAGAGCAGCAAGCACTTTCAGGAAAAACACAAAAGTAATAGCCCCATGCTATGCTGACATTACAAATCGTGGTTTCTCCTAATCCATACTTGCAGTATACATGTTTTCTGAAAATTGCAAATTACAGAGCCTAAGAAGAAAGAGGTCAGTATGTCCAGAAAATGAAAAGTTTGAGAAAACATTCTGATACGGACTAAGGAGGAAAAGGAACGTGAGTTCATAGTTCATAAATGCTATAACAACCCATAATGATGAAAATCAGGATGCAAATGGCTTCAGCTAGATTATTTTAATATCCTTAGATTTTGTTAATGACCATCTCCCACTTGCTCATCAAAGCTCTCTATTATGAGAGCTTTTGAGCAACTCGTATATAAAATGAATGTTTAGGTTTGAAGAACCAGAACTAATTTAAATCAGGGCATATTTTCAATGATCTCATATATTTGCCAAGACTGACTGTCATAACATTTTATTTGTATTAAGCAAAAATGATAGAAGATAATTATTATTTTGTCATCCACTTTGAACTATGTAAGTTTATAACTCATTTCATGCCCTTTATCTAAGTAGCTAAAAAGAAGACAAAATATAAATAAATACATAAAATACTTTTCTCATTGTTGTGTACACAACAAGGCAACTTAATGAAGAAAGAGTTTATTTTGGCCTGAATACTTAAGACATAGCTCATCATGGTCATGATTGTCTGGTGGTGAATTATGCCCCAGCTTTGATGGTAGAGACTGGACATGGCTTGTCACATTACAGCAGGAGAGAGGTGAATTCCAGTGCTCCTCTAGCTTTTTCCTTCCTATTCAGTCTTGGAGCCCAACCCGTAGGATTGTGCAACCCACATACAGGGCATGACTTTCCCAGCTCAGTTAAACTTTTCTGGAAAATTCCTCATAAACACTCCAAGAGATGAATCTCCTAGGTGACTCTAAATCCTATTAAGATTACCCATCATGGTTAATGAACCTCTGGTGAGAGTATACTTTTTTTTGCTATGGTTATTAAAATGAAAAAAGTTTGTTTTCCTTTTTAAAAAATAAATAAATTTTAAAAAATAAATTAATTGAATATATATNTATATATATATATTTCCCAAGATATCTTTGTGCCTAGTCACTCTGTCTTTAGCCACTCACAGAAGAAAGGGGCCATGATGCCAATCCCTTAATTGTTGCTTTCAATTCTTTCTCAGTCACGTTTCTGTCATCCCCGATATAGCCGCCATTCCTGAGCTAAACTGAGACATATAATCACCTCTGGAGCTAATTTCCTCCAGGACCTACTGATCTTAGAGATCTGACTGGGAAAGAAGGTTCTTTAATTCCTCAAGGTTATCTGAGGATTCCTAATTAGTTCTTTCTCTAGAATTGGCTTCTGAGAAGATGAGGAGCATGCCTATCCTTTCATAGGCCCCAAGAAGTCTGTGCTTTTGTGCTTGCCCTAGAGATGCCCAATTTCCCCATGTTAGATTAGTCCCTTTGTAGGAATCAGCATGCTTTATTCTGGTTCATTGGATCTTCTTCCCAAACTTACCCCAAGTTTCTCAAACCCAGATAGTCCTTTACTTCCATCTGTAAGTACTTGGTCTGCAAACAGTAAATACTGTATGATCCAGCTGACCAAATGGGCAAAAAAATATAAGTACCAAGCAGAGTTGGGTTTTTGTTGTTGTTGTTTATTTTATTTTTTTTCAAAAAATAATGAGATCGAGAGGGGAACTATAGGAAGTATTTCAAAATACCATCCTACTAACCTAATGAACGCAATCTGGTACTGTACCAGCCA
Organism: Bramus lutescens; assembly: GCA_001685075.1. NCBI lineage: Eukaryota > Metazoa > Chordata > Mammalia > Rodentia > Cricetidae > Bramus > Bramus lutescens. Next base: position 23,715 of record LOEQ01002146.1, on the reverse strand, counting down.
GGCTTCCCTAGACATAGACCTGGGAACTCATTAGTTGTTCAGTTACTAAGGCTGGGTGCGACAGAAGCAATAATCTGCTGCTGAAGGCCTGAAGGAGTTTTGGAGGGTTTCTGGTTTGCAATGCATATTAGAAGCCAAAGTATATCGGGTTCTTATGTCAATAAATGAACGTGGCAGCAACAGAGTACATGAACTGGCTGGGGAGAAGGATCACAAAGTCAAAACTTCTTTACTTCCTTTTTTTTGTCTTCTGGTGGTAGCCTATGTTTAGACTCTGTCTTCTCACCAGTAACCTGATCAAGAAAATCCTTCACAAGTGTTCTCTGTGCTTTGTCTTTTTGCTGAGTCCAGATCCAGTTAGGCTGACAACCAAGAGTAGCTAGCACAGTTATAGAAATGAGAACGCTGTGAACTTGCATCCTATGCCTACGTGCTGACTCTCTGTGTGACCTTGGACGAAGAACTTGGTTTTATAGTTTCTGATTTTCTTGCCTATAAGATAAAGATATAGCTTACAGAATTATTGCACAAATTAACTAAAGCACAGTGAAGAAAGCTCTAGGCAGACTATGAGCATGTGATCAGCACTTAATGAATCAGGACTGTTGATGCCCTTATCAAAGTTCTTATCAGCTTCATCACTATAGCTATTGCTTTTAAGCAAATTGCTTAAATTTTGGATCTTAGTCCCTTCATCTGTAAATGTGCCCATAATTTCTAAGCCTTTGTATAAGGATCAAATGGGAGGGCACTTTGTGACTTGTAATCAGTTAAGTCATTGCGGGAGAGGCTGCGATTACTGCTTTTGAAATTGAAGGATAGGGCAAGTGAGCACAAGCCTGAACATCTAATCAAAGCAAAGAAAATAACATGCCAGAAATCTAGCCTTTTAGGATAAATATAACTTCAGGAATGATTCAAAGTCTCTGGGACACAGGCACCCAGCACTCACCACTGTGGTACTGGAACCCAGTGCTTGGCGGTGGGAACAAAATAGGGCAACGAGCTAGATAAAGCAGGTGTGGCAACACTTTACAAGAATCCCAGCATCTGCTGTGCAGGGATGAAGAATCGGTTTAGAGCAAACTAAATCAGCCCAACAATTTTTTTCTCTGTAAAGGACCAGATGGGAAGGTTTCAGCCTCTGCAAGCTCTGTGATCATGTCTCCATCTTCATTCTGCTATTGGAGCACAACAGAGCAGCCGTAAAGGATATATAGCAAATACTTGTTGCCAGGTTCAAGTAAAATTTTAGTTAGCAAATCAATGGTAATAGGCCGGAGAGATAGTTCAGTTGGTAAAGTATCAGCCTTGCAAGTGTAAAGGCCTCAGTTCTGTCCCTAGAACCCACGAGAAAACCTGGTGTAGTGGTATGTGCCTGTAATTACAGCCCTGGAAAGGTAGAGATGCAAATCTCTGGAGCTTGCTGGACAGTCAGTCTAGCCTAACTGAGAAATACCAGGTCAGTGAATCTATCTCAGAAAAATTGGTCAGCACCTAAAAAATGACACCTTAGATAGGTATTTCTCTTATCTACACATGTAAACACACACACAGAGAGAACATATTCATCTGAGAATACATAAACACCATACATATGCAGACATGAAAGATTTTTAACACATACACACATACAGTGTATACATCTGCATATACACAAACACCACACATATAAAAACATGATTTTTGTTTTGCACATACACACAAACACACAACATGTTGTGCACAAACACAATACATATGTAGACATAAACAGTTTTTTTAATTTCTTATCATCAGCTGGGCTTGGGTTTGGTTTGTACTAGTTTTTCAGAATTCTTGGTTTGTATCATTAAGTCATTTATTTGTGCTCTTTCAGATATTTGAATATAGTCACTTGGAGTCAGAAACTTCCCTCTGAAGACAATTTTCAATATGTCCTAGGGATTTTTGTGTTGCGATTTCATTTGCATTTAGTTCAAGGAATAGATTGATTTTTGTTTATTTCTTCTTTGACCCTTTCATCATTGCATAATAAGTTGCTTGATTTCTATGAGTTTATATACCTACTCAAGTTTTGTTTGCTGTCATTTTTAGGTTTTATTGGATAATGATTAGATAGGATACATATGATTATTTCAGTTGTTCTGTGTTTGTTAGCTTGTTTTCTACCTCAACATGTGGTCTATTTTAGAGAAGCTTCTATGCGTTTGTGGTAGTTGGTATGTAATTGGCCCCCATAGGCTGATAGGAAGTGTCACTATTACTGTTAGGTGATGTGACTTTGTTAGAATAGGTATGGTCTTGTTAGAGTAAGTTTGCCATAGTGGGGATGGGCGTTAAGGTCTCATATATACCCAAGTCCACATCCTGTATGATGCTCTGCTACTTCTCCGTCACCATGTTTGCCTACAAACAGCCATGTCTCACCATGATGATAATGGACTGAACCTCTGAACTGTAAGTGAGTCACCCCAATAAAATGTCTTCCTCTATAACAGTTGCCATAGTCATGATGTCTCTTCACAGGAATAGAAACCCTAAGACAATGTTGTTAAGTAGAATGCATATCCTTTGCTATTTAGGTGGAATATCCTGTAGATATCTGTTAGATGTAACATGTCATTTCATTCTAAGGTCTCCATGTTTATGCTTATGCTTTTGTCCAGATGACCTATCAATTGCAGAAAATATAGTGTAAAAATTGCCTACTATTTGTAGGGGGTTTGTGTTAATCTGGATCTTTAATACCATTAGTAGGATTTCTATAAAATTTAATGCACCAGAGGTTGGTGTAGCTGTGTTTTATATTGTGATATTTTCTTGATTAGTTGATCCCTTGATTAGAATGAAATGATTTTCCTTCTTTGTATCTACTTATTAATTTTAAAGTCCAATTATATTTTTCAGATATTACAATGGCAATGCCTTCTTGCTTCTTGATCCCATATATGTGGGATACTTTTTACCATGTTTTCTCTTTGACGTGATACCTTTCTTTAAATCTAAAATGAGTTTGTTGTAGACAACAGATAGATTTACTTTGTTTCTTAAAACATTTTGCTAGCCTTTGTCTTTTGATTGCAGTATTGAGATCATTGACATTTAGAGCTAGTTATTATTGAAAGGTGTGTAGATTGAAGCTATTTTGATGTTCTTTGCTGGTTTGTGTTCTTAGTTATGCTTTGTATTTCCTTAAATTACAGCTGCATTTGTTTTCTTTCTAGAGTCTCTCGGCTGTGCTTGTTGCTGTCTTTACTTCAAAGAATTGTTTCCAGTATTCTGTTTAGCATTCATATGTTGAATATGAATTTTTGTAGGCTGACAACAAGGAACTCAAAAACAAATAGTCAAGAAAACAAATGACTCAATTTAAAAAATGGGCTAGGGATCTAAACAACAAGTTCTCAAAAGAAGAAACAGCAAATAGCCAATAAACACCTCAAAAAGTACCCATTGTCCTTAGCAATTCAGAAAATATAAATTAGGACAATTTTGAGATTCATCTCTCCCCAGTCAGAATGACTACGATCACCAAAACAACTAACAACAAATGTTAGAGGAGGTGTGGGAAAATAGAAACCCTCATTCACTGTTGCTGGGAATGCAAATTAGTGTAGACACTCTGAAAATTGGTGTGAAAAATCCTCAAAACACTAAAAATAAATATACCATATGACTCCTTGCCACATGCCCAAAGAACTTGACACCCTACCCCACAGATAGTTGCTCAGCAGTGTTTATTGTCACCCTATTCACAATAAACATGGAATGAAAACAAATGTCATTCAGTTGGTGAATGGGTAATGGACATGCAGAACATGAAGACAGTGGAATTCTGTTTGGTTGATAAATAAAAATGAAATAATGAAATTTACAGGTAAATGGGTGGTCCTAGAAAAGATTATATTGACAGAGGTAACTCAGACCAAGAAAGACAAACACAAAATGTTCACTCTCACTTGTGATTTCTCACTCTAAAGCTTCAGATATGTTTATGCAACGCAGAGTAACCACAGCAACAGGAAAATATAAAGGGAGCATAGGTGAGGAGGGAGGCTTGGAAGGGAAGTAGCTGGATACAGGTGATATGAAGGGAAAAGTGGAATAATGGCGAGAGGCTCCCACTGCAGGGATGTGAGGAAAGTCAGTACAGATGGAGAAGGAGGGAAACATCAGTTTGAATGGTTGACGAGCTTAGTCCAAGTGACTCCCAAAACAATATTGACTAGTGATATAGTAGCTATTTAAGGTAAGTCCCTATTGCTAAAGACACCATACACTTAGGACACATGATCAGATGATTCAAGCTGGATCCAACCTGAAAGATATCCTACATTCTAGCTTCCATGGTACCAAAAAATACTGCACAAGGTTTCAAAGGAATGAAGTAGTTAGTAGTCCTACCCAAATGCAACACCTATTAACCACAATAGTGACCATTATGGCATGATATCCATAAAGGTGTTGGGCACAGTGCAAAGATCAATAGGTCATGGAGAGTTCGGGTCAATTGGATGCATCTGTATTACAGCTCCTGTATCCATGGCTCAGGGAACATCATGGAAGAAAGGGTAGAAAGAATATAATAGCCATAGTATGAGGAAGTTTGCTATAAAAACAGTCTCTCCTAGAAAAAGCTGATAAACAAGACCAGAACAAGGCCATTTTCAATGGGTATGCTAGCTGGGCCTGGTTGGGCATACCATTAATCCCATCATCCAGGGTGCAGAGGCAGGTGATCTCTATAAATTGAAGGCCAACAACAAAAATGGATTCGGAAGGTTATATTTATAGAGCTGTGCATACATAGAAGTTTCTAGAAAACATTATTTAAGCATGGTAACCCAGACACAGAAAGACAAGTATCACATGTACTCACTCATAGGTGGTTT
>LOEQ01002145.1:172742-187271 GCA_001685075.1 Bramus lutescens | reverse complement strand
TGTTATTCTTCTCATCCATTTCTTTAATGGAGTTTTTCATATCCTCTTTAAGGGATTCTATCTCTTTCATAATGTCAATTTCTTTTCTTCTTCTGGATTAGGGTGTTCAAGTCTTCCTATTGTATATTTGCTGGATTCTGGTGTCATCATATTGTTTTTTAGATTGTTGAAGGAATTCTTGTATTGGCCTCTCCCCATCTCTTCCTTCAAATGCCCTCCGGAAGGACGGATCTTCTGGTACAGGATCCGGGCCTTTTGCTAACCTTGCAGACTAAAGGGCTCCTTTCCTGGTTGCAGGCTCAGTGGGACAATGAAACTCCTGTAACAATTGCCCTCACCACTCTGACCCCAGACCCCAGCCCGGAAGCAGGCTGGGTTGCGGAATCCTTTGATCCCTTAGATGGAGTGGGGTCGTGGGGAAGGGAAGCTGGGATGGTATGAGAAAAGAAAGTCAGCAGGCAGGAGAGGAGCCCCCGCTGGATGGCCAGAAAGTATAGGGGGATAGGGGTTGCCTGAGCTCCCCTTTCCAGGGCCGCCCCCCTTACCTTCCTTACGAAACAGCTCCCTGAAGACACCAGGATGACAGTAAACCAGATGTCGCTTCAACCATATCTCTCGCTGAGCGTGAGCCCACCAACTCACAACTCTCCCCTCTCCCATGTCCGATGCCCACAGGAAGCAGTCAGATTTGAGCCAATCCCCCTTTATCCAAGAAGTCTAAAATGCTTGGTTGAAAAGCTTTACTTCAGCTTGCTGGCACCCTCTTATCCCAAATGCCAGGAATGTTTGGTCAAAAGTAATCATCCTAGCTCCCTAACACCCCTTTTATACAAGGAGTCTGGAATATTATATTTGGGTGCCTCATCCCAGCCTCTGGTACACAACTATGGAATGGAGCAGGAAGCTCCATTTCAAGCCCCCTCTCCTGAGAGTCATCTTGGTCTGGACTCCCCCTCCAGAAAAGCCTGCCAAGTGGTGACTCCTCCCCATGGAGGGTCAGGACCACTCCCACAGCTATTTAGGCTGACCCACAGTTAATAAATATGTGGTCTCAGGATTTTACATGGTCTCCCCTTCTCCTCTCTCTTCTCCATGCTTTCTGGGTGCCACCCAGGAGTAAGGTATTCTGTTAAACATGGGCATCTTTTTTTTTTTTGTCTATTTTGGTCTGATTGGTATTATTTGTGTCAGCAGAGAGGATCGTTCTAAGAAATATTCTGAACATAGAGGAAAGTTGATTCCTAATTTTCTGGGAAATCACCATACTGATATCCAAAGGGGCTGTACCAGCTTACACTCCCACCAGCAATGCAGGAGTGTTCCCTGTACCCCACATTTTCTAAAGCATAAGCTGTCATCAGTGTTTTTGACTTGGCCATTCTTACAGGTATAAGATGGAATCTCAGAGTTGTTTTGTTTTACATTTCTCTGATGGCTAAGGATGTTAAGCATTTCCTTAAGTATCTTTCAGCCATTTTAGATTTCTCTTTTGAGAGTTTTCTGTTTAGGTCTGTACCCCAGTTTTTTATTGGATTATTTGTTCTTTTGAGGACAATTTTATTGAGTTTTTTGTATATTTTGGAGATCAAACCTCTGTCTGATGTGAAGTTGGTGAAGATATTTTCTCATTCTGTAGGCTGCTGTTTTATCTTGTTGACCATGTCCTTTGCTTTACTGAAGCTTTTCAGTTTCAGGATGCCTCATTCATTAATTGTTTCTCTCAGTGTCTGCTACTGAGAAATGGTCTCCTGTGCCAATGTGTTCAAATATACTTTCAACTCTCTCTTTTATGAGGTTCAGTGTGGTTGGCTTTATGTTGAGGTCTTTGATCCATTTGGCCTTTAATTTTGTGCATGGTGATAGATATGGATCTATTTTCATTCTTCTACATGTTGGTATCCAGCACCATTTCTTAAATATGCTTCCTTTTTCCATTTTATATTTTTTGCTTCTTTGTCAAAAATCAGGTGTTCATAGGTGTGTGGGTTAATAGCAGTTTTCGACTCAGTTCCTTCGGTCCTCTTATCTGTTCTTATGCCAATACCAGGCTGTTTTCAGTATTGTAGATCTGTAGTAGTGTTTGAAGACAGGGATTGTGATGCCTCCAGAAGTTCCTTCATTGTACAAGATTGTTATCCTGGGTTTTTTGATTTTTCATATGAAGTTGAATACTATTTTTTTGAGGTATGTGAAAAATTTTGCTGGGATTTTGATGAGCATTGAATTGAATCTGTAGATTGCTTTTGGTAAGATTGCCATTTTTACTATGTTAATTCTCTGTACCCAAGAGCATGGGAAATCTTTCCATTTTCTGGTGTGTTCTTCAATTTCTTTCTTCAATGATTTAAAGTTCTTGTCGTACAGGTCTTCCACTTGTTTGGTTAGAGTTACTCTAAGATATTTTATGCTATTTGTCGCTATTGTGACAGGTGATGTTTTCTGATTTCTTTCTTAGCCCATTTATCATCTGCGTAAAGGAGGGCTACTGATTGTTCTGTGTTAATCTTGTATCCTGCTACATTACTGAAAGTATTCATGAGTTATATAAGTTCCTTGGTAGAACTTTTGGGGTGACTTATGTAAACCGTCATATCATCAGCAAATAGTGAGAGTTTGAATTCTCCTTTTCTGATTTGTATCCTCTTTATCTCCTTTTGTTGTCTTATTGCTCTGGCTAGGACCTCAAGAACTATAGTGAATAGATATGGAGAGAGTGGACAACCTTGTCTTATTTTAGTGGGATCACTGTGAGTTTCTCTCTATTTAGTTTGATGTTGGCTGTTGCTTTGCTGTATGTTGCCTTTATTATGTTTAGGTATATTCCTAGTATTCCTGCTCTCTCCAAGACCTTTATCATGAAGGGATGTTGTATTTTGTCAAAGACTTTTTCTAGCATCTAATGATATGATCATGTGGTTTTTATTTTTCAGTTTGTTTTATGGTGGATTACATTGACAGATTTTCATATGTTGAACCATCCCTGCAACTCTGGGATGAAGCCAACTTGGTCATGGTGAATGATGTTTCTGATGTGTTCTTTGATTTGATTTGCCAGTATTTTATTGAGTATTTTTGCGTCAAAGTTCATGAGTTAAATTTGTCTGTAATTCTCTTTCTTAGTAATGCCTCTATGTGGTTTGGGTATCAGGGCAATTGTAGCCTCATAAAAAGAGTTTGGCAATGTCCTTCTGTTTCTATTGTGTGGAACAATTTGAGGAATATTGTATTAGTTCTTCACTGAGAAGCTTGTAGAATTCTGAGCTGAAACCATCTGGCCCTGGGCTTTCTTTGGTTGGGAGTTTTTGATGACTGCTTCTATTTCTTTACCAGCTATAGGTTGATTTAATTTGCTTATCTGGTCTTGATTAATTTTGGTAAGTGATATTTATTCAGAATGTTGTCAATTTTAAGTTTCTCAATTCTGTAGACTATAGGTTTCTGAAATATGACCTAATGATTCTCTGGATTTCATCTGTGTCTGTTGTTATGTCCCCGTTCATTTCTGGTTTTATTAATTTGGATATTCTTTCTCTGCTTTTTGGTTAGTTTGGATCAAGGTTTGTCTATTTTGTTTATTTTCTCATAGAACCAACTTTTTGTCTCATTGATTCTTTGTACTGTTTTTTTTGTTTCTATTTTGTTGATTTCAGCTCTCAATTTGATTATTTCATGCCATCTGGTTCTTCTGAGTTTACTTTCTTATATTCTAGGGTTTTAAATGTTCTGATAATTCATTAGTGTAGGATTTTTCCAGCTTCTTTATATAGGCATTTAGTGCTATGTACTTTCCTCTTAACACTGCTTTTATTATGTCCCATAAATTTGGGTATGTTGTGTGGTCATTTTCACTGAATTTTAGGGAGTCTTTAATTTCTTCCTTAACCCATTGATGCTTTAGGTGAGCACTGTTTAATTTCCATGTGTTTGTGGGCTTTCTAATTTTGAATTCTTTCTAATTTTGAATTTTAATTTTAAGCCATGGTGATCCAATAAGATACATGGGGTTATTCCATTTTTTTTGTATCTATTGAGGATTGTTTTGTTACCTAGTATGTGGTCAGTTTTTTAGAACTTTCCATGAGGTGCTGAGAAGAGGTATATTCTTTTATGCTTGGATGAATGTTCTATAGATGTCTGTAAAGTCCATTTGAGTTATAACATCCTAGTTTCCTTATTTTTCTGTTATTTTTTTGCCTGACAGACCTGGCTAGTGGTGAAAGAAGAGTGTTAATGTTTCCCACTATTAGTGTGTAGGGTTTAACGTGCGATTTAAGTTTTATAAGTGTTTCTTTTACATATGAGGGTGCCTTTGTATTCGGGGCATCGATGTTCAGTATTGATTGTCTCTTGATGGATTTTTTCTGTGACTAATATAAAATGTCCTTCTTTGTCTCTTTTTATTAATGTTAGTTTGAAGTCTTTTTTGTTAGATATTAGGATAGCTACACCTGCTTTTTCTTAGGTTTATTTGATTGGAAATTTTCTCCAAACCCTTTACTTTAAGGCCATGTCTCTCTTTGAAGTTGAGGTGTGTTTCTTGTATGCAGCAGAAGGATGGATTTTGTTTTCGTATTCAATCTGTTAGCTTGTATTTGAGTTGAGTCCATTTATTTTGAAGGATATTAGTGACCAATGATTGCTATCTCCTGCTATTTTAGTTTTCATTGTTGATGATGTTATTTTGTGTATTTTTCCCTTCTCTGGGATTTGCAGCTGTGAGATTATGCATTGTCTGTGTTTTTGTTGATGTAGCCGACTTCATTGAGCTGGAATTTTCCTACTAATACTTTGTGTAGGGCTGTGTTTGTGCCTAGTCATTGGTTAAATCTGGTTCTGTCATGGAATGTTTTGTTTTGTCCTTTTATGGTGATTGGAAGTTTTGCTGAGTATAGTAGCCTGGGCTAGCATCTGTGGTCTCTTAATGTCTGCATAACGCATGAGCAGGATTTTCTGGCTCGGTCTTGCAAAGGACTCTGGCTCTGATCTACTCCCTCGGAGGTCCCAGACTCACATCTGTACACACAGAGGTCTCTGGCTCCTGCTTACAGACTCAGAAGTCCCAGACTCATGCCCAGACCTGCAGAAGTTCTGGCTCTGGCCTTCACTTCAGTTTTTGAAGGGAGAATATTAAACACACTTCATAATTATAATTATATGTGCTTGTGTGCATGTGTGCACACAAAAATAGTCTCACTTAGGGGTAAGAATTCTGTCATCTAATAGTTCCTGTACTTTGACTAGTTATTGGTATTTTTTTTCTTAAATTAATCACCTCTGTCTACAGCAATAAGCAGCTACTCTGGTGAAGGGTTGAGAGATATGACTTTTTTTGGTATAATGAAAGTCACTAGGCATCTGTTTAATATTATGTCGCTTTAACAAAGTAGTAGTAAGTTCTCTCTTATGGTTTATATATGTAGGAAGCTTTCACTTTATTATGATTCCACACATCACTTCAAAATAGCCCTTAGCTTTAGCTGTCTCTTCCCCTATTTCCTTCCCCACTCACTCTTTCCTCCTCCCCTTTGTTTGATCCTCCCATTCTAGTCTCCTGCCTCATCCATCTACAGTTATCTATTCCATTTTCCTTGCCTCAGGACAGTCCTCCCTCCCACCTAGTCCATTATTACCTTCCTAACCTCTGTGTTATATAGATGTTGCTTGTTCATCAGTGACTTAACAGCTTATATCCACATACAAGGGAATATATAACACATTTGTCTTTCTGGGTCTGAGTTACCTCACTCAGGATTATTTGTTCTAGTTTTATCCATTTCCCTGCCAATTTCATTATTTCATTTATTTTAGTGGCTGAATAATATTACAAATAAATGTGTCACAGTGTCTTCACCCATTAGTTATTTTAGGGAAATATAGGGTTTTACTTTCCAGTTGCTAACATTATGAATAGAGCAGCAATGATTATGATTAAGCAAGTGTCTCCGTAGTAAGACAAAGCATTCTTTAGATTTAGTCCAAAGAGTGGTATAGTTGGATCTTGAGGTAGATTGATTTCAGTCTTTCTGATGAAGCTCCATGCTGATTTCCATAGATTGAACAAATCTGCCTTTACCGCCAGCAAGGGATGACTGTACCTTATTCCACATCCTTGTCAACATGAGCTGTTACTTGTTTTATTCATCCTGGCCATTCTGATTGATGCAAAATGAAGTCTCAAAGTAGTTTTGATTTGTATTGTATTTCCCTGATGCCTAAAAGTGTTGAACATTTCTTTAAGTGTTTCTCAGCCATTTGAATTTTATTTTCTCTGTTTAGGTCTGTACTCCATTTTTAAAATTGTATTTTATTTTCTTTCTTTCTCTCTCTCTCTCTCTTTTTAAGATAGGGCTTCTCTGCAGCTTTGACTGTCCTGGAACTCACTCTGTAGACCAGGCTGGCCTTAAACTCACAGAGATCTGAGTGCCTCTGCTTCTCAAGTGCTGAGATGAAAGGTGTGCATCACCACTGCCCAGCTGTACTCCATATTTAAATTGGTCAATTTGCTTTATGGATAACCAGGTTTTTTTAAAGTTTTATTAATATATTTTTGATATTAGCTCTGTATCAGATGTGCATTTATTAAAGATTGTTTCCCATTTTATAGCCTGTCATTTTCTGTGAATGACAGAGTCCTTTGTCATATAGAAGCTTTTCAGTTACTAGGGGTCTCATTTGTTAATTGTTCTAGTGCTAGTGCAGTCAGTGTTATGATCAGAAGGCATTTACCCACGACAATGAACTCAAGACAATGTCCCACTTTCTCTTCTATCAGAATTAGTGCAGCTGGCCTTATGTTGAGGATTTTGTTCTATTTGGAGTTGAATTTTATGTATTTTGATAGGTATGAATCTATTTACATTCTTGTACATCCAGCCATCCAGTTTGACCAGCACCATATTTTGAATATACTTTTCCCCCAAAGCATATATATATGGGGGAAAAGTATATATATGCTTCTTTATAAAAAAAATCAGGTGTCCATAAATGTGTGGATACATTCCATTGATCAACATGTCTGTTTACATGGCAATACTATGTTTGTTTTTTTTTCTGTAGCTCTGTAGTATAATTTGAGATTGAGTATGATGATACCTCCAGCAGTTATTATATCATTGAGGAGTACTCTGTGTGTGTGTGTGTGTGTGTGTGTGTGTGTGTGTGTGTGTGTGTGTGNGAGAGAGAGAGAGAGAGAGAGAGAGAGAGAGAGAGAGAAAGAGAGAGATGGAAAAAAAGATTCAGGCTGGAAGCTTGCCTCAGCAGGTGGGGGAGGGACTGTGGATGGCTTGTTTCTTAAAGAAACAGGACAGACCATTACAGTGTGTGTGTGTGTGTGTGTGTGTGTGTGTGTGTGTGTGTGTGTGTGCTTCCATGTGAAACTGAAGCTGCGAATTTTCCTTTCAATTTCTGAGAAAAAGTTTTTGGAATTCTTATGGGGATTTCATTAAATCTGTAGATTGCTACTTGGAGGATGGTCACTTTTACTGTATTAGTCCTGTTGATCCATGAACATGGGCAAGCCTTCCACCTTCTGATATCTTCTTCAATTTCTTTCTTTAGTGTTGTCTTAGTCAGTGTCCTATTGGTGTGAAGAGACACCATGACCATGGCACCTCTTAAAAAGAAACATTTAATTTGGACTTGCTTGCCATTTCAGAGTTTACTTTATTATTGTCCTTACAGGAAGCACAGCAGCATGGAGGCAGACATGGTGCTGGAGAGTAGCTAAGAGTTCTACATTCAGACCCACAGGCAGCAGGAAGAGAGAGTCAGTGGTCCTGGCTTTGACATTTGAAATCTCACAGTCCAACCCCAGGGACACACTTCCCCTCAAACAAGGCCACATGTCCTAATCCTTTCAAGAAGTGACACTTCTAAGCATTTAAATACGTGAATCTATGGGGTCATTCTTATTCAAACTTCCACAAATGTATTAAAGTTTTTTTTTATCACATAAGTCTTATACTTGCTTAGTTAAGGTTACCACAAGATATTATATATATATTATATATATATTAATTATGTATACAATCATCTGTTTGTGTGTATGCCTGAAGGCCAGAAGAGGGCACTAGATCCCATTGCATATGGTTGTGAGCCATCATGTGGTTGCTGGGAACTGAACTCAGGACGTTTGGAAGAGCAGGCAATTCTCTTAACCTCTGAGCCATCTCTCCAGCCCCTATATTATATATTTTTGAGGCTATTGTGAAAGGTGTTGTAAAGCATTCATTTGAAATACTTATATATTTGAGAAAACTCAAGCTCCAATAAAGAGCATGAGGGATAGATTGTCTCTTTTATGCTAACTGCCTTTGACACTCAATAAGTGGTAACAAAAATAAAAGGGAAGTAGAAGACATTTTTCATTTGTCACACTTACCAATATTACATAATGATGGAATAAAGCTGAAAATTTTAGTGATTAGAGAAAGTAAAAGAACTGAATAGCAGAAAAATGAAATTCCCTTTTAATATTTTGGTCAGTATTTTCTAAGTTATCAAGAGAGTGGAACTTTTGCTGAACCTCACAGCTTAGGTAAAATATACTCACTTTGCGGTCATTCATGAATGATCTTCTGTGGTGTGCTAAAGCTGTGTGTTCAACTTGTCCTGAAGAGAACAATGTAAAAACCAGTCTTGCTCAACCTGTTATCAACTTTTACAACCTAAGCTACATAGCTTTAATCTTAACTTGTGTATTCCTTCATGTCCCTGACCCAGAGTAATGCATCTTACAGTTATAAATGCTGGAATGAGCAAATAGATTAAAAGCAACTGTTTATAACAAATATATGCCAAAAATTCTGAAAGTGCACATGAATATTGATCGAAAGCATTTGTTTGTTATCTGGGCCAGTGGTAGTCAATTGGACTCAGTGATTTAATCCCTTGTAAAACTTTGTTAAGGGTTTCTGTAAAGTCCATCATTACTTACCTATTTAATGCTTTCTGTGCTGTTTGTTAAATACAGAGAAAAACTCTTTCTTAGGAACACAGACACAAGGACAAGGGCTAATTCACAAGACATTATTCATATTCATGTAGGCACACATTCAGACTCATATGACAGACAGACAAAGGATGATGGAAGGACAAAGGAAGAGAGAAGTGAAGAATTAAAATCTGATCTTACTTTTGGTAAAGCTGCTACAAAGAGAAGTAAGTGCTTTGGTTTATCTTTTTTTTCACTTCCTCCAGTTATTACTACTTATTTTCCAGAATAATTTTCCTCCCACCATAATGCCCTATATGCACATAGGATTTTATATATCTATCTAAAATCTAGAATCTACAAATGTAATAAAACAGCCAGTATTTGTCTTTCTGGGTACAATGTTATACTTAATGTGATAATTTCTGTGGCATCCATTTTGTTTCTTGCTGCTGATATAATTTCATTCTTTTTTAATGATTACAAAGTCCCGTTGTATGTGCATGGATTACAGTTTCCTGATCTAGCCTCTTTTGGTAGATATCTAGGGTTGGTGTAGGAGTTCCTTCTGTTTGTGTGTTGCTTTCATTGGATAATGAATAAGCAAACTGCCTTGGCCTAGTTGATAGGGCAGAACTTAGGTAGGCGGAGAAGACAAAATTGAATTCTGGGAGAAAGAAAGCAGAGTAGGAGAGCCGCCAGGGAGCCGCCAGGTCAGACATGCTGAATCTTTTGCGGTAAGCCACGACCTCATGGTGATATACAGATTAATAGAAATGGGTTAAATCAAGATGTGAGAGTTAACCAATAAGAGACTAGAGATAACAGGCCTGGCAGTGATTTAACTAATACAATTTCTGTGTGCTTATTTCGGGTGTAAGCTAGCTGGGCTGCCAGGACAAACAAAGGGCCGCCCTCCTCATGCAACATAGGGTGTTTCCATAATTTAGCTCTTGAAGAACTCTGCAATAAACATTTGTGGGCAATTATCTTTGTAATATGCTGTTTGATTTTTTTTGGCAAATGCCTAAGGATTATATGAAAGAGTTATAAGGTGGATCTAATTTTAATCTAATTTTAGATTTTTTTAAAGACTCTCCATACCTATTTCCATTTCCACCAGCAGGGTACAAGTGTTTCTTCTCTCTTCTCCCAGCATCCTCTCCAGCACTTTTTTTTTCCTCAATAATAGTCTTTCTGGCTGGGGAGAAATGGAACCTCACTGTTGTTTTCATTGACATTTGCCTGACAGTTATGGCTTTCCTGATGACTTTAATACAAACTATTAATTTCTATCCTTAAATGTTGACAGCAATACTATAGTTATAATCATTGCTTTAATAATACAAAAATTCATACATTGCAATTGTTAAGAAATGCATCTTAAAACAGACTAACTCTTAATTGGAAATCCATTGTTTTCTTAAATGAGTATTTAGTGATTACTGGTGATGACAGAGGATATTATTATCTTATTTCTTCCTTATACTAGCACCTTCTATAATAAGATTGAAAATGACTAATGTAGCCTCAAACATTATGAAAGCTAAGCACATAGTGATTTTGTATTTGTTTGGGCTAGTCATTGAAGAGTTAACAGGTGAGCTGGTTCCTGAGAGATTTAATAGTGATGGTAAAGACAATTAATGAACAGTTCAAAAAGTGACAAAAAGGTGTCAGTTTCCCATGAAGGCAGAGAAATAGGAGGTGCTGACCCTTATCAGAGCAACAAGGTCCAGCTGAAAAGCAGAAGGAGGGAGAAGATGAGCAAGGAATTCAGGACCGCGAAGGGTAGGTCCACCTACTGAGACAGTATGCCTGTTCTAATGGGAGCTCACCAAATCCAGCTGGACCGGGACTGAATGAACATGAGATAAACTGGACTCTCTGAAAATGGCTGAAAGTGGGGGCTGACTGACAAGCCATTGATAAAGGCACTGGGACTTGTTTCTAGTGCATGTACTGGCTCTTTGGGACCCTAGTGTATTTGGATGCACAGCTTCCTAGGCCTGGTTGTAGGAGGGGAGGGCCTTGGACTTCCCACCCTCCCTTAAGGAGGGAGGGAGTAGGAAGAGGGTGAGTGTGGGGGAGCAAGAGGGGAATAGGAGGAGGAAAGGAAGTGTAAATTTTTGAATGGACAAAGAAAAAAAGGAAATAAATGGATGCATCATTTAATATGTGTCATCTAGGTATACAAAGGGTATAAGATCCTGACTACAGAAAGAATATGTACTATGGCATGTAATGAGATGCCCATAGTACATATTCTGGTTGAAAATCAACTCTGCCAAACATAATACACTAAAATAGAATTTCATAGTATGTATGTTACGAAAAAGGTATGTTACACATCCGTGCATAAATAATAGTGGTGACCTGAATTTAATACTCTTTTGACACCTTACCAACAAAATTTACTAGGCTGAGGAAAAGTTACAGTAGCCAGACTACAATGCTTCATCAGCTTTGATTCTTTCTGCCTAGGCAAAGGGGAACGGGGAGTTGAGACTGCCTTCTGTGTATACGAAGAAAACATTCACTATAGGAAGGACATATATCTGTATACATTTGCTATCAGTAGGACAAATACATAATCACTTGTAATGCCTGCTTTTTCTCACTGTGTTGGTAATGTCATTGGTATTTGAATACAGGCACAGAATGCCTAGCTCATCCCATGGATTTAACTTGATGATTTTTGAGAAAGCCAGAGGACACAAATTTTGTAATAAACTTTTCTGTATAAATTACAATGTATTATTTTCATGTCATCAATTCAAAGGAATTGTTATTTCATGCACAAAACTTTCCAAGGGTCAGGCTGTATTAATCCTGGCCATTAGTTTATAATCCCATTAAATAGTGGTTACTAATATGATAGAATAAAAATAATTATAAAACTTTACTCATAACAAAGAAGATAATGAAAGTAAACAATACATACCACTGTTAATAATTAAATGCTTGATAGAGTTTACAAAAGAAAACTTGTATTGGTAATGAATGTCTTCTGTTTATCTTTATTGGAAAGTACAAATTTTATGAACAGTGAGTGGGTCAAATCCCAAAACACTGTGTGATTTTATAGCACAAAATAAAAGCCATCTGTTGTATTCAAACCATGTGTTCAGGCCTAAAGGTAATGTTAACTGGATTTCCTGAATCCTGCCTAGGAACTTTGATATCCATCTGTGCCATGTGAAGACTTAGAAGCCCCAGTCTTGTATTAGCTACCTACAGAGGATCAGATCGTCTTTTATCAGTAGGGCCTGCCCCTTATCCAATTCTGTCCCTGTTAACTTCTGTTGCAACTCCTTTTGGTAAAAGGACAGAAGTTAGATATTCTTTCATTTTATTTCTTGCAGTAATATGGCTCGATCAGTGCCCTAGTATCTCAGGAATAAATAGATATTATGAACCAAGAAAAGAATAAGAATAGAATTGTGAAGTTGACCTAGCTATTACAGAATATTTTCACTGTTCACTTGGAAGAACACCTACTTCAATATTGGAGGCATGGCTTTGGAAGTCTCAAACATCCTGAAATATAATTCGGGTTATATGAAAAATATGCATACTAAAAGCCTCTAAAGCTCCAGCCTGTAGATTTTCATCTTTTTCTGTTGCAAAACTAAAATGATAGCTATTCTCTTATCTGTGAAGAGTGTAAATGTTAATTGACGGCTGCTCTTCCAAATTACCTTCCATCTTCTGGGGGATACCAGTGCATAATCAGTTTAGAAATAGAGCGAGTTAGAAAGTATTGTCACAGATAGGCAGGGAAACTTTAATTCATGCTTTTGTGATGTCCAACTTGAATTACTATAATTGTCTGTCTATAGGTCCATCTTCTGTGTCCCACTGGAAAATAGAAAGGATAGCTCATACAAAGATGCCTCCCCTGAGGTTTTAAGCATGCAGAATCTGGTCAACATATTTCTACTTGGAGATTCTTCCCTTGACTGCCGGTCAGGTGCTGGGCTGATTGTAAAGGTCCTAGTGATGTGTTTCCAAAACACTGCATGAATCCAAATGAGTTTTAGGTTCCCTATTGTCTAAGCCCAATTTTGTTCAACTGTAAAAATGTTCGCTTTTCATTTGTTCAGAACTACTGCTATAAATCACTATGCCATATAGCTTTTTCAAGTAGTGAAGAATATACTTTATCCCAGATAGATTCAAAATATCAGACCTGTAGCTGAATTTAGGTCAAATCTGAACTGACTTGTTTAATTTCTTTCCTTCAAAACTACAATACTCTTTCTACTTTTTTGTGCAGATTTGCTGGGATTTAGAAAAGATTCTATTAAAATCTTAGCATTCTAATATTTGAGAACACTTTAAAATGGGCAAGCTGATAATTCTAACACATATGAGTGTTCTGCTATGCAGTTTTCACTGCAACCCCAACTCCTATACATTTCTTATTTGTGGTATAAAGAGGCAAGAACTCTGTATTTCTCTAATAATTTTGCTTTGATTATGGTATTTTATAACAATGTTTTATAATAATTTTACCAATGTTACTTTTACTAACAATTCCTATTTACTAAAAAAGAATTCTGTCACTACTAATCTTATTCAAAAACGTTATTAAAAGGCATATAAATATACACTCTTGGTTTGCCTCTAGAAGTTGAAGCAGCAATGAGAGCCTTTATTTTTGAATGCAGTATAACTTAATTATCTCTCTCTCTCTATATATATATATATATACATACATATATGTATACTTCATTTATGTGTATGAGTGTGTGTTTATGTGAATATATGCCTTATATGTGCAGGTGTCTGTTGAGTTCAGAAGAGGTCACTGAATCCCCCAGAGCTGGAGTTATACACAGTTGTGAGCAGCTGAATTGGGTACTGGGACCTGAACTTAGGTCTTCTTCAAAAGCAGAAAACACTGATAATGACTCAGCATCTCTTCACTTCCTAATTTAATTTCTTCATCTATTGTTATTTTCCTGTTTTCTTTAAACATGTTTCCTCTGGTCTCTAGGCACACACTTACTGCATGCATTGTTGTAAAATTATAGTATTCTGTCCTTTTACTTATTGGTCATACTTGATTTGTGGTAGTATCTTTATGAAAATTAAATCAGGAATTCTGTTGTAAGAGAAGCACATACTATCACCAAGCTTTAGTTCTTGAGAGCATGAAATATTTATCTCTATAATTGTAAGCAGCATGCTGTGGAACCAAAGAGATTTAACAACTGGCAAGATGGATCCTTGAGTGAAAGCTTGCTGCCAAGCTTTATAACCTGTAGTTCATCTGTAGGATCCAGACTTCCTCGCTGATCTTCTCCCTCCTTCTGCTCTTCAACTGGACCTTGGGGGCTCAGTCCGTTGCTCTGATGAGGGTCTCTGTCTCTATCTCCATCCATCGCCTGACGAAGTTTCTGCGGTGATATTTGAGACAATCATCAGTGTGATAGTGGGGCAAGGCCAGTTCAGGCACCCTATACTCCCCGCTGCCCAAGGACCTAGCTGGGGACATCCTCATGGACACCTAGGATATGCTCTTGAGTCAAGTCTCATGCCAACCCTAAAATGGCTCCCTTAATGTAGATATCTTCTTCCCTGCTCCTATA
>LOEQ01002145.1:120001-130197 GCA_001685075.1 Bramus lutescens | reverse complement strand
GAGAGAGAGAGAGAGAGAGAGAGAGAATTTTAATATAGTTAACTCTCAGTAGGGTCATGCTCACAACAGAAATCATAGACTAATAAAAACTCCAGAGTTAGGGAAGGGGTTTGGTCTGGGCTGTTCAACAAAACCCTCCTCAACATATACTATTATCCTTGGTTACTGGACAAAATATGAAGGTAAGACATTGTCATAGAAGAAGCCAAATACTTGAGACACAGAAGTTGGAGAACTCAGGATGGTATTGACCAGAAGGCTCTTGCCTGAAGGTTAGCGTTCATGGTATTGGATGATACTATCCAAGGTGCCAAGGATAAAAGCTGTCAACAATCCTAACACATGGTGAAGCCTGAGAACCAAAACAGCAGTGGGACTAGCAGAATACCCCCAAACATTCGACAGAGATACTTGTTTTGTGATGGTATTGAATAGCTGTCTAATTGGACCTAAAGCCAGTTCAATTGGAGGAAGTTCATGCCTGATATTGTAAATCTATCCATTGTCCAGAAAGGTAATAAACTCTAGGGGAAAGCCTACTAATACTATATCACTAAAGTAATATATTTTCAAACTGTCTTTTAAATACTCTTTTTATACCCCAAGATAAATGCACCTCTTATATATCATCATAAAAAGCTCCTTTTTGTAACAGAAAGGGGCAATGCCAGATTCATAATTGGTCAAATTGCAGAGAACAGGTTGCCACATGGTACTTAGCTCCAAATGGGACATCCATAACACAGTTACAACACTTAAGACACGGAGTGTAAGAGCCTGAGCTGCATGACGGTTGTGTGACAGTGTCTTCTGGACAGGACAAGGATGTTGTTCCCATAAATTTCCCACAATATGGCTGCCTACCCAAGACCTACAAAGGGAACATAAGTCAACATGTCAAAATGGGCAGGAAAACAATGTCCAACAGATCTAACAGTAGTTAGATAAAGAGCTTTCAGGGATGAGAACCTAAGCTTAAGATGCCATACCTAAATACAAAATAAAAAAAACCCAAAACAAAAAAAGAAACACTCTAAATGGCTTCAGTAGGTTATAGATTTCATTTTTAAATTCATTCAAAGGGGTAGTTGGGGGATCATTGGAAAAATGGAGGTGAGGAAAGGGGCATGTGTGGAAGTGATCCCAATACTATATTTTTTCAATAAAATTAAAATCAATGAAAAAATAAAGTCAGGCTTTCCAAAGATTAGGGTAACTTTGCGAATTTGCCTCGGCATGTAATAGAGGCTGGAGATGTATCTCAGAGGTAAGGCACATGGTAGGTGTGTGGGAAGATCTCAGTTTGTACTTGCAACTCAAGCCACATGCAATCCAGGATAATTTAGTGTAACAGAAGTTAACCTAGTGGTGTGTGTAAATCAGCCAAGAATCTAATTTTCTTGCATCATCACCTTATGAAATAACACATAAAGCATAAAAATGAAGAGACAGCCCAATAATGGAGAATAAAGAGTAAAAATAAATCAATACTTCCAGTGCAAAAAAAATATATATTAGGCTTATAGTGAAATTCTCTAGGAAAAACACACAACATCTTGTTCTTGCCATGTAGCATGACCTCTTTAAAAGCTCTCATCTCATTTCCAAAAGGAAATAGAAAAATCGATAAAAACATCAACAAGTAAAGTAAGCCAGATGCTTCAAAGAGGAAATAGAAAATCAATAAAGCACCCAGCAAAGTACGTTCTATGGTAACATTTGTAAAGGAAATTAGTATATGATCAGAGGAAGAAAGTATATATGCCTAATATACAGAATGATTTAATGTCATGAAGACTAGGAGAGAAGTTGATTCCATAGAAATGTCATTCTATGATGATTTTTTTCCTTTGTTTTTGGAACAAGGAATGACTAGAATGATTCATTGTGGAAGTTATTGGGTACATAGTTGGACATTAGTACATTTTATGTAGGTATTTATGTTATTCTACATTATATTAAAATTGGGCTTTGACACAACTAGGTATAAGATGATAAAAATCTATGACTTTCAATCTTATCAGCTTTTCTGATATTTACAACCATTCTGCCCAAGTGTCACATTTGGGCATTTCTTCAGAGCTAGGCATAGTGTAAACCTTTCCACACTTTCATCCACATATTTAAAGGACGTAATATTAGCTTTCTTAAGACTGCATGTATTTATAGAACAAGGATTAACATGTGAGTAAGAATCTAATCCCTTTTAAATAACTTTTAATCTATGTAATTTATAATGACTTTTAAATTGCCTCAAGATATTTTTAAATGGCAAAATCATTAGAATTATGGAATTGCATTCAAAGTTTAATGGAGATAATACTTTAGTTACTTTGATGCTATCAGATAGACAGCAGAATAAATGCATTCTGAGAGATTTATAAGTTTTAATTTTTAATGAAGTAGTGAAATATTAAGATGACTATATAGTATTCAAGTACATCCTAAAACTGCTTCTAAATTTAAAAGCAAACATTTATTTTAGAACAAGCTTTACATTTATAGAAATTTTATGATGATTGTACAGAGCTCTCATATAACCCTCCACACACATTTGTTTAACCTAATGGTCTTTTGGAGGAGAATTTTCCACATTATACTACTTAGAAATTATGTGTAGTTCTCAGCAAAGTAGTGGAAATTGTAATCTTTTCCTTGAAGGTGGAGTATGTGCTTCAGGGTTGTTTGAAACTTTGCATTGGAGATCTAGGTTGTTTTCAACTTTGCATTGGAGACCTAGGTTGTTTGAAACTTTGCTTTGGAGGCCTACTTTCTTTGGTGACAGATTACTCACTTTTACCAGTATGAACTTGTATATTTTGTATTTCAGGAAATAGTCCTATGTGTCTTAATTTTGTTTCTCAGCTTCCTCCAGACTTGGCTGTTCTGTTTCACTGGCATTATATATGTATTTGTACACAGGCTTTTTCTGTGATCCATGTTTTCTGACATTACAAGATGTTTCAGAATTTCCTTATTGTTTTTTTTTTTACTTCAAGCATTAAATTAATCATTTCTCAGGTATCAGTGATTTATTTCATTTAAGAATAGTTTTAGCAACCAAATTTTAGTCAGTTTATATGCTCATTGTTGCTAGCCAGGTGCCATTATTTCTAAGATTCTTAGTTTGGCATTACAAGGACAGGACAGGCTATGCCAATATGTGTGTGTATATGTATGTGAATGTTTATATGAATCAATAATATTATCTAGATGTATATTATATATATATATTATCTAGACAATGGCTTGTTTGTCAAGGCACATATGCACACACATACATACACATTTTCACTATTATTTTTCTGTGGCTTTAGGATCTATGTTAGTAACAGAAAGGTTACATTGCTACCTCATTGCTATCTTGTAGTTGAAGATTCCATAATTTATTGGTATAATAATGATCTGCTAGTACTTACCTAATACATCAATATTATTTATACACAGGTGACTATGTGTCAACTTTTGTTTTAAATAGTGTTTTTTCTATATCCAAAAGCTTTTAAAATAATCTAAATTTTTAAATTATAATACATTTATATCATCTCCCTTTTCTTCCTTCCTCCAAACCCTTCCAACAATGGTCATTCTGAAAATATATACTTAAAAACATACAGGTGAGGCAGGTTGTATTTATGTACTTAGGAATACACAAATAACACACACATACACACACAAACACACACATCCACAAGATTAGTAAAACTTGTCATGGTTGAGTACAGATAAAGTACTTAAATAAATATGTCACAAAAGACTTATTTTTTTATCAAAAATCTTTCCATATTTAAAAATATGACTTAGGTTACATTGTGTACAATTTTGATTATTACAACTAGAAGTTACTGCTTTACCAAATGTAGACAATGCCATACTTCTATTGCTTTATGAACTTCTTACTTTATGACTTTTTTTCCTTGTGGTATAACTTCTTCACTTGCCTTTGTTCACAGCAACTGTAAATACTGCAATCTCCATGGCTGACTTACATAATTACTTCTTCATGAACTGGCTTTATTTGTAGTCCCATCAAGAGATCCAGGATCATGGGGTCAGCTTGTGTAGCTAAATGAGGATCTTTTCATAAAGGACTGAAATATGAGATACCAAAAGCAGCTGGAATCAGGCTTAATAATTCTGTTTGTACAGGAAAAAGAGTCCTAAGTTCCATCTTCTTTTGATCAGAGTCAAGTAAATGAGTCAGAGAGGACATATAGGCTAAGGAAAGTTAAATGACAGTGGGTAGTGAAATAAAGAAATACATCATGGGAAATGAGTGCAGAGTTGTAAAAAAATGCCCCAAATTCCTATTTGGTTTAAATACTAACTTATTAGTATTGAGTAAAGCTATGCTTTCAGAAAGAATTTTAAAAATTTCTAGAAGCAAGACAGAAGTTTATTTCCCTAAGTGTACAAGTAAGTGCTCTGTGGTTGATTTGCACTCTATGCTTTAGAGGATTGAACTCTTTC
Organism: Bramus lutescens; assembly: GCA_001685075.1. Lineage (NCBI taxonomy): Eukaryota > Metazoa > Chordata > Mammalia > Rodentia > Cricetidae > Bramus > Bramus lutescens. The sequence continues at coordinate 125,727 of LOEQ01002145.1, read as the reverse complement.
AAGTTTGCTTGTCAGCCATATAAGACTCAGTTTAAGTTAGCAACAGGCATCCGTACAGAGAAAGAGAAAGCAAATCACCTTCCACAAAGCACCAAAAATACTGTTAAGTAAACAAGTATATTTACCTTGTGTTGGGTAGAACATAGACATACACATATATAAAATAGACTTACAAATACAATGTTGATTCTTTGTGTCTATTCTATGTGTGCCCATGTGCTGGTTAGTTTTAAATATTAACTTGCCACAACTGAGAATCACCAGGGAAGAGATCACCAGGATTGCCTAGATCAGCTTGGTATGTGGTCCTGTCTGTGAGGAATTGTCTTAACCGCTGATTGATGTGGGAAGACCCAAGCTACTATAGTAGGCACCATTCCCTGTGAGGTTAGTCTTGAATCCTGCAAGTGAAGAAACCTGACTAAGCATAAGGAACCTTCCAAGTAGCAAGAATATGTTAACTCTCTGCTCTTTAATATGGATGTTATGCAATTAGTTGATTTGAGTTGCTCTCATGACTTCCCCTCAATGATGGACTATAATGGTGGAATTGTAAGTAAAATAACTCTATCTTAAAATTGCTTTGAATCAGGGAATGTGTTAAAGCAGTGGATATGAAACTAGAAGAGTCCCCAAAATTGTTAATCATTTTGGAACATGTAGACAAATGTAGTGATAAATTATTTATATTTTAATAAATAAATCTTGCCTGAAGACCAGAGGCAAAGATAAAGCTACTAGAGTTCAGGAAATTGTGACACATACCTTTTATCCCAGTATTTGGGAGAAAGAGGCAGATGAATCTCTGTGAGCTGAAGGCCACATTGTGCTATGCAAGACCAATGCAGAAACAAATCCAGGTGGTGTTGCCTCACCTTTAATCCCAGTCCTAGGGAGTCAGTCATGCCTTTAATCCTAGAACTAGAAGTAATATAAAATGTGAGGAGAGAGAGGCTCAGTTAATTAGTCTATGGCCACCCAGCCTTGGTAGAGATAAGACTTCTGCAGTGACTTAGCTACATTGCTTTTCTGGTTTTCGGGTTGAACCCAATTTCTGTCTCTGGGTTTTTACTATTTGTGCTACAGAAAGTGGTTTGGAAGTGAAAGTGTGCTACCAATACTACCAACTTGATGACAAAAGTTTTAATTAATTAAATGAAATGTGGGAATGATAAGGTAACCAAAAGACCAAACAATAGGTAAGAATATGGAAACTAAGTTATAAAATGATGGCTTAGTGTACTACAAAATACAAGAAAGTAATAACAGACCATGAGCTGTGGAGATATATGTCTGAAAGATTATAATATTTTTTTAATAATTTGTATTATTGAAGAAAGCACAAACAAATCAGGTCCTCAATGTGACAAAGTTAGGTATTTGTTATTAAAGTTGTGAAACATCTTAGCGATCTTATGTCAACACAGTTCCAAACTTGTTCTAGGCATTAACATCTTTCATGTTGTTTAAGTGATTTATGTCTTCTAATATTCTTAGAAAGTCATATTAAATCAATCTTGGGATTTCTGAAGCTTGCTTAGATTTTCAAACATTACTTGAACAAAGAGACTTGCAAATCACACAAAAGAGGAAAAGTTAAATGAAAACCATAAAACTGAAAAATTTAAGTCTTCCTTGTGTGACAAGATATGATCTGAGGCCCACAAATAAACCACTTAGAACAAACCAATACATGTTAAATTTGAAAGAATAGTAGCATTTTATAGCCTAAAGAAAATATTATGCATAGGATTTAATGTTTTGTGTTTTACTAAGTAAAAAGTTTGCATAATGTGGTCACATTAGATAATGCGCATTGCTGTGGAACTTACATTTTGATACTCCTTATCTTTTATAAAAGTTACAGAAAGCAGATCTTAATATTTATAAAGTATTCAAGTGGTATTTTTAAAGTCAGTCTCAGTCTCTGTTTTTTTCTCTTTGTGTGTGTGTGTGTGTGTGTGTGTGTGTAAATTATGTGGTGAATATGAGTGGTACATTTTGTGTGGTGGAAGATGTTCTTATAATCTTGACTGCTGAATATGAGACAGTTATTTTCTGTTTAGTTGGTGAAAAAAACAAGTCCATTGATTACGGGAAATGTGTAAGAGTCATCAGGTTAATTTTCAGCTTTACTTCTCTGTTCACCTGTTTACCCTCTTGTTCTTTTATGTTTTTAATTCTTGTTTTATTTTAAGACAAGATGTAAATGCAGAAATTTTCCAGCATAATACATCTGGAGGATTAATCTGACCTTTAGAATATCAGCATTGAAGGAATCTAGGGAAATATATGCTTCTGAACATTTAATAATTCCACCACCATGAGTTTAGTGAATAGTTCCCTTCTTTTGTATTACGAAAATATAGCATCGGGACTCTAGTTGAAAAGTTCAACACACAAAAGTTACAGAACTGGTAGCATTTTCAATGTCTGCTTTACTTTTAATGCAAAATTTCTCCTTTGTTAGATCTGGGGAATACTTAAGCCTTGGCACTATAGATCTCAACAACAAGGAGAGCTTGCACAGTGACTATACAATTTAAAATGCTATGAAAATTTCAATTCCAGGGGCTGGAGAGATAGTTCAATTGAAAAAGTCCTTGCCATGCAAGCAGGGGCTTTGAGTTTGTAAGCATAGAACGCATGTGAAAACCTGGATGTGGAGAGGAGCCAATAATTCAGTTCTGGGAAGGGAGAGAGAAGAGGGCTTGGTGACCAGTCAATCAGGCCAAATTAGAGAGGTCCAGGTTCAATGAAGTTCATGAGAGCAAGATGATAGACTCTGACCTCTGGTCACATTTGCATATGACCACACACATGAGCCTGTACACACACACACACACACACACACACACACACACATGAGCCTGTACACACACACACACACATGAGCCTGTACACACACACACACACATGGGCCTGTACACACACACACACACACACACACACACACACTTCAATAAACAACAACATACTTAGGTATGAAATAATGATGTTAAACATTGTTCCAAACTCATAAGCTTTCTTTCAGAAATTACTTGAATGAATTGGTCTCAATTATGTGCTTCAGGTTTTCCCTTTTGTTCTCCTCTGACAAAACCTTTCAAAAGAATGAACTCCACTCCCACCCCACCCCCTGACACAATACACCTCTTTTTGCTCAAAAAATGTGATCAGGAAACTGAATATTTCCTCATGCCATTGTTCCCTCCCTCCAGCAGCATTTGTGGGGAATATAGTGTTTAAGTTATCACAATTTTTCTAGGTGCCATGTTTGCCAAATAGCTTCGACTGCTCAAACATCACATTGTTGGGAAAATGCTCAATATTAATCTTTCCCCCACTTTTTCATTGAGGAAACAAATGTGTGGAAGAAAACTCAGAGCCATTTGCTGTTCAAAGGCCTTCAGATCTTGGGCCGAGCCCCACAGATTCCAGGCCTTTGGCACAGTTTCTGCAGTACGCTTTACTTTTTTTGACAGCAGGAAAAGCTCTTTGGCCCACTTTCTCTTCTAAACTTTAGCTAAACTTCAAACTCCTTTGCTTTTTTTTCCCTCCCTTCTTTTGCTAAAGCTCGTGATCACATGCTGAGTAAATAATCTATAGACCATGATCTGCTGTCCTGTTGGGCTTGTTATCCACACTCTAAACCCCCTATGTCTGGGAAACCTGCCTGGTAAGTATTCCCAGGTAGGTTTTCTAACTACCTCCCCCACTGGTAACCATCATCATTGCTTATATACTCAGAACTCCCTCATAGCCTGCTGACTATATTTGGAAGAACTAATTGGTGGTTCTGGTGTCTTTGTTAGGAAAAAAGTGACACTTTTTGAAGTTAATAAAAATCTCTTCAGCTCCAGCCTTTTATCAGATGTAACAAAACGTTGTTTGAACAAATATGCTCTCAGTAGTGGTGACAGTTCCTTTCTGCTTTTCCTAGCCATCAACATCTTAGCAGAGGAAAGGGAGGAGAAGTCCTTAAAGCTATAAAATTATTTTTTGAATAATGGCAGTTCTTTATAGAAAAACACTTTACAAATCAATAACTCAATTAAATTAGCTTAGAATTATAATGTGTCAGCAGCTTTGTAATATATAATTAGGCAAAATGGTTTTCAATTATTTAAAATGAATTTTTAGTATATATTGAAATACTCCTGACTTTAGAAGAGTATTTATGTGCTACCACAATTAAGAGAGTAACCGATTATTCTTGGTATTAAAATCAACAAAACTTAAATACAGGACTATCTTTAGCTCTTCAGAGTTTATGAGAAACAGAGAGAGATTCACAGTTACTGAGAATTAACCGAAATTAATTTTCTCAATATTTGAACTCTAGTACAAGATACACTTAAAATCTTTATCATTCATTTGTGAGTGTTAAAACATGTGCCCTCCTTTTAAGTGGAAAAATAGAATCCATTCCATATAGCACAACACAGAGTAGTGGCAGGGACACTCATTTCCCCCTTTCTCATTGATATGAGTCATCTACTCTTGCCACCCTTGAAAGTATAAATCTAATTAAACAGGCTGAGATAACCTTAGGCCTCCCATTTTTTAAAAAAGGAATTCAAATGCTACCACTGATTATATTACAGTGCTCTATTATCAAGTATGATTTTGACAATATTGAAGAAAAAAGCGTCTGCTCTTATAAAATGATCAACCATGACACTTTCATTTTTTTGTTAAACTGACATATTTATTAAATTGAATACAAAAGAGTAAGTAATCTAATTATTTTGTTTTGGACTTGGCTAATGATCTTCTAAACTCAGCCCATTAGTTTGGAGGGAACACAATCAAAAGTGATACATAAATATATTAAAAGTAAGCATGTATGAGAATATCTGGATGAGGAGCTGATAAGTCAGTAGAATGCATGTTAATCCAAACAATGTAAAATTCAGGTGGATAAAATATCCAAATAATCATATAACCATGATGGCTGAGGCGCTTGTTTGTTTTCAGCTACCCAGACCATGAAATAATCTCACAGAAACTGTATTTAAATCATTTCTTGGCCAATCACTTAAGCACATTTCTAGCTAACTCTTATGTCTTAAATGATCTCATTTCTATTAATATGTGATTGCCATGTGGCTGTGGCTTACTGGCAAGTTTCCAGCGCATCTGTCTTTGGGTGCAGCTACATGGCTTTTTCCCTGACTCTGCCTTCTTTCTCCCAACATTCAGGTTAGTTTTTCCTGCCTAGCTCTTTTCTGATAAACCACTGGCTAAAACAGCCTTATTCATTAACCAATAAAAGCAACACATAGCCAAACTGACAACTTGGAATGCAAGCTATTATTAGTACCTTTTATATATGATTAAACCTCCAAAGTAGTAAAATTTCAACAGGGCTTTATCAAATCTGTTAAGGTTATGAATCAATGTATAAAAATATTTTCTTTATTATTTGCACCACTCATTAATTATGACATTCATGTAGAAAATTGTATTTCTTTTCTATATCTCATACTGGTGAACCACAATTGATACAAATATTGGTAAAACACTCACCCTACCTTCTATGACATTTTGAAATTTAAATCCATTCTAATTAAAAAAAAAGAGTCAGTAGTTAAGGAAAAACTACAACCAAAATAAAGTAACAGAAGAAATGAGGAATTAGCAGAAATAAATATAAAAATTGATCCATCTGGGGCTGGAGAGATGTCTCAGTGGTTAAGAGCATTGCCTGCTCTTCCAAAGGT
>LOEQ01002145.1:87938-116385 GCA_001685075.1 Bramus lutescens | reverse complement strand
GAGGACCTTGGACTTCCCACAGGGCAGGGAAACCTGACAGCTCTTTGGACTGGAGAGGGAGGGGGAGAGGGAGTGGGAGTGGGAGAGGGAAATGGGAGGAGGGGAGGAGGTGGGAATTTGTAATAAAAAAATAAAATAAATTATTCACCTGGAAAAAAAAGTCAACTTTCTCAGAGGATATAAAACATTAAAATGTTAGAAAAAAAAAAAAGAAAAAAAAGAAGCTTGCTCTACCCCTCACAAGAAGGGGCAGTTGCAAGGACTAGGCCAACCCAACCAGCTCATCTCCCACCTAGACTCACATCCTGGGCCTTGGGTTAACCTACCCTAATGTCTACTCTATCTATGACCTCATGGAGTGTGTGAAGGACTGGTCCTGCTGAACAAAACCACATGACTTGGGGCAACAGCAAGATAGCCAAGAGGAATTTCGGTGAAGTTCCAGTGATGGTGGTGTGCTAGAAACCTTAAACCAGACCAATGACTTATTGCTATGAATATTTTGTGGGTGGTGCTGATAGCACAAAATGCCACACTGTGTGACACACTGCAGCTCCTGATGCAACTATGATGAATGAAAGAGTGTTGCAAAGATGAAGGAGTGGGGTGTTTTGATTTTAGGTTTTGTTTGTTATTAATTAATTCTTTGGGGGTGCCATGCTGCAGGGGTGAGGTGTGGAAATGGAAGGACTGGAGGCAGAGCAGAATTGGGTGCATAATGTTAAATTCCCCCAAAAAATCAGTAAAGAATTATTATGCCTTTTAAAAAAGAAGAATTTAGGTCTCATTCAATTCAAGCAGGAGCTGACAGACTTCTTTCATAAAAGGTCAAATATTAAACATTTTAGACTTTGCAGGCCATGCGTGCAGTTTCTTCCCTAAGCACTTATTGTTGCTGTAGTAGTTAGAATTTTGCTATTGATAAATAATAAATAAACAGGATAGATATATGTTCGAAGAAAAATTCACTTACAGAAACAGCTGATAAAGTAGATATATTTTGACAACCTCTGCATTAACAGACACACGGAGTGTGTGCATTTAGAGCAATTGTAAATAGTAATGTAATTTCCTCGATAAGTCATTGCATCCAGAACTGAGATCCATTAACTCTTGATAAGAGGCAAGTTTTTATTTTGTAAACTCTATTTTAAGGAAATAAATGCCAATTCTAGCCTTTTCCCCCTCTCAATTTTGATAATATTCTCCTTGTACTTAAGGTTCTAGTGTAGATATACTTATGTATCAAAGTGTTCCTGTATTGTCTTAACCCAATTCTTTTTCTTGCTGGCATACACAGAAAAAACAATACTTCTGTAATTATGATTACTAATGATTGAAGTTATTCATTATAATGGAAATCAGCCTAGAACTCTTAGAATTCTGAATTTCCTCCACCATCCTGAGGACACTTAGAACATATCACACTTACATTCTAGATACTATGATTGAAATATTAGACATATAAGCTGTCCATTGTATTAACAGGAAAGGGTGCTTGTCATCAAACCTGTTGACATCTGGGACCTGTGTGGTAGAAGGAGGGAGTCAATTTTTGCAAGATTTCTTCTGACATACACATATGAAACACAACATAAATAAATGCAAAATAAAATAAAGATTTACAGCAGATGCAGTAATTTGGGTGTCTTTTGAAGCAGAGGATAGGAAAAACTAGAAACAATCAAATAAAATGCAAGATTTGACAACTTGTAAAATCCTTGTTTTCCTTTTTCCTCCCTCCATTTCTGCTCTTCATCTCTCCCCTCCTTCCCTACCTTTCTTTCTCCCTCCTTCCTTCCCTCCCTCCCTTTCATACTGTTTAGTTTTGGCTTTTGCTTTACTTCCATGAAACAGACCAAGAATGTAAGCATTGCAAATATTGTTTAGAAAAATCTTAAACTCGATGGGAGGACAAACCATGTCATCTTGGACTAAACTTTGGTTCTCATTTGAAAGATCCAAATTGTTATTACTACTAATGGGCTCACCATTCATTTAAATCCAGAGGACATCCATGTCAGTTCTGTTAATAAACCAGAAAAAGCTGGATGTTTTCTGGGGTCTTATTCAGAATTAACCTCTTCATACTATAAACCTTTTTAAAAGCTAAGAGTATCTAGAGTAGTCCCTGTCCTGTGGCCTCATTTTTCTTAAAAAAACTATTGCTTATTTTAAAAAATAACTGTATCAGTGATCTCAGCTCCTTATACTGGAAGGTGAGCTTATTGAAATGTGGAAAATATATATGGCATCTTATCTCATTGGTCCTCAGAAATTCTGTTAGTCACAGTTAATTGCTGCTGCATGTCTCTGGGAGAGGCACTAAAGCACTTCATTCAGACAGAGACAGAAACTACAGACCAATGAAATAATTCCATCCAAATACAGCTTTGTTTACCAATGAGTTTATTCGGGTTTCTTACAGGAGCACAGGTGAGCATAGACAATATGTCTTCAAAAGCCCGTTCTGGGATGGATGATGCTCTTCACAGTCAGATTACTATTCTTATAGGAGCACAGGTGAGCATAGACAATATGTCTTCAAAAGCCAATCCTGGGATAGATGATGCTCTCAACATTCATATTACTAGATTTCCCTGATAAACTTGCCAGTTGTTGCAACACAGAAAAGACTCTTTTTCCTATCTATTACTTTCCAGTTCTATAACCTCTTGTAAAGGAGAATCCTCAAGAATCTTCTAGTTCTTGCTAGTCTCACAAACCTCCAATCCAGAAGGGAATGCTCAACCCAGGAAAAAAAAAGCTGCACAGCAATTGTGTAAACAAGCCATTGAAACAACCAACACCAACCAACGTCGGTGGCTTGCTGAGTATGAATGTGTTTCCTACAGACATTCTCGTCTTTGACTCAGATGACAGTGAACTCCAGTGCTTTCTGCTCCATGCATTAAAGGAATAGGGCTTGTTTACCTAGTGACTCTTCTGGAGTCATCAACAAAGAAAGTAGCAGAAGACAAGGAAGATCTGGCTGTGCCCTATGTGGCACCATATCTGCTATGTTCTCTTTATTGAAGACCCATGTAACTGTAAGAATGTCAGTACATATATCCCAGCTGTTTGTAGAATGGGAAAAGAAGCAAGACTTGGGGGGATAAGTGGTATTTCTCTTCCATAATCACTAAAAGAGCTTTTCCATGGAACAAATGTGTGTCTGCATTAGTGTGCGTGTGCGTGTGTGTGTGTGCACTTCCTGCTTGGTACTTACAATGTAAGTTCATCTTCTTGTGTACAAGAAGTACCAGGGAAAATGAACATAATGTTCAGATGAAATAGAAAACATTAAAATTCTAAAACAATGAGAAACTACCAAGAGAAGTTTTCTAAAACTAGCAAAACCAAAAAAGTCTGGTTTTGTAAAAAGTGCATGAGTCTAAGGTCTAAATACTACAACTGCACATTTGAGCATAACAAAGACTTTCAAGGGCAACAAGAAAAAATGCATTGTAAATAAGATCATATTTAGCTATAGAAACTTAGCAAATATATATTCATGTCAGCTGCTAGAACTTTCCAAGTATTAGAAAACAAATTTTCTATAATGCATCAAGTAAAAATGTTTTAAAAGTGGATATAATGATTCACGGGGATATCTTTGATTGGCAGGTGAAAACACCTATACATACCTGTGCCTGCCCCATACTTGCCTCCTTTCTCATGCTTTCAAACACAATGCTCACTTGAAAAATTTGTTCTGATGTCTTTTTCCTTTCTCCTTGCCTGCCGTATTTATGATTTACGACTTACTGGAAATCTTTTAATAAGGAAATAATTGGGAAAATTTTTTGAGGATTGTGGATATAAAGAATGAAAGTTCCCTTAATATTTTAAGGGTACTGTCTGTAAAGAACTCATAATTCTTTGGCTTTACAAGAAACAATTGAAAATAGAACTAAATATATAAAGTCACATGTTATAAATTAATAATTAAAACTGTGTAATGTCAAAAAAGACTCCCATTTTTTATTATGTATACAATATTCTGTCTGTGTGTATGCCTGCAGGCCAGAAGAGGGCACCAGACCCGATTATAAATGGTTGTGAGCCACCATGTGGTTGCTGGGAATTGAACTCAGGACCTTCAGAAGAGCAGGCAATGCTCTTAACCTCTGAGGAATCCATTTTTTGGGAGTCAGATTCTTTTTGTAGAACATCCGACTATCAAAAAATATTAAACTTCCTAATCTAAGACACAATATGTGAAACAATATGTCCTGTTTGTCTTTATGTATACAAATAATTTTCTAATGAAACTGTTATTGGTGTACATTGAGCTTAATATGGTTTTTAACAATCAGTTACAGAGTTTTTAAGGTCGAAAATCGAGCCCCAGCTTGCCTAAGAAGCTAGAATGGGCTGCTGTTTCTCAATAGGCCTGATAAGTGGATTAAGTAATAGTGGAGAGCAGAAGAATTAGATTCATCCCATAGGGCCACATCAGAAAAAAGAATGAAAGAGATGTGAGGTCCGTACTTTCACCTCTAAGTCCATCTTCAGAAAGCCTGGCTTGAGTTATAGGTACAAATAGAAGACAAAATACATGCATCGCAAGGTAGTCCTGGTCAAGGTGTGGTACCTACCATCACCGACCCATCACTTTCTCTCCTCCAGTCTATCCTGTAAAGTGGTCTGTCCAAGAGACAAGATGTCCCTCTGGATGCCACTACACTTTAGCCTTTTTCTCCTCCCTGAATGAGATTCTTGAGAAAATTCTGACTTTTTTGAAGACCATTGTTTAAACAATCTGATAGCAAAACAGTTCGTTCACAAGTGACTCTTTAAATATCTTCATTCCTGCTGGGGTGGCTATTATACGGCTTTAAAAAATATTTTATTTTATTCATTTTACAAACAAAGCACAGTTCTCCTTCTCTCTCCCCCACCCTCTCCCTACCACCTCCTCCCAACCCACACCTATCCACTCCTTAGAAAGGGTGAGGCCTCCAATCCTGGCACATTCAGTTCAGGGAAGATCATGCATTCTCTCCCACATCAAGACTGAGCAAGGCATTCAACCATATGGAATGGGCTTCAAACTGCCAGCTCATGAACTACAGATAGATCCTGGTCACACTGGCAGGGAGGCCACAAACAGTTATAAAACTGTTTATAAAACTGATAAAACAGATATAAAACTATTGCACATATGTGGAGGGATTGGTTAGTACCAATGCAGGATCCCCAGCTCTTGGTCTAGTCTGTGAGTTCTCTCAGGTTCTGGTCAACGGTCTCTCGGTTTCTCCATCATTATTTTGACCCCTCCTTGATGACCCCTCCTTGTATTTGGAGGCTGTTCATTCGTTTCCAGGCTGTCCCGACCAGAAATAATCATTCAGAAACTATAGTAATTAAGTCACTGCTTGGCCAATCACCTAAGCGTATAGCTAGCTATCTCTTATATTTTAAGTTAATCGATTCCTATTATTTTATATTTACCACGAGCCTCGTGGCCTACCAGCAAGGTTCCAGCTGGCGGCTCATGTTTTACTCTGACAGCTACATGGCTTCTCCCTGACTCTACATACTCTCTCTATATATATCCTTTCCAGCCTGGCTATATTCTGTTAAGCCATTGGCCGAGATCAGCTTCTTTATTCATTAACCAATAAAAGCAGCACATATACAGAAGGACTTCCAGCACTACCTCCTTACTCATATAATCTCTCCTCTCTCTCTTCAGCTCCTGTAGCTCGGCATGGTGCTTGAATGTGGATCTCTGCATCTGCTTCAAAGGCTGTTTTATAATGTTTTGATGCCATTGATTGTACGAATATGATATTAAGACATAATTATAACTTTTCCAAATTTCTTTTTCAATCAAAGAGCGTATTTGATGCATTCAGATAATTTCTCTTGGTGTTTTTTCTTTTGACACATTGTGAAAATGCCTATCTTCTTTGTACAGCAAATTAAACTCATTTAGAGGCTATCAAAAATCTATATCTATATCAGCATAACCTGTGACATAGGCTTCAAAACTTTAGTCAACCTCCTGAAGTAGAATGCATGTTTTGCTTATATGTGTTTCATAGAGACAAAATTGTTTATATATCCAGTATGTTATAATCACAGAAGCTAGTTTATATATATAGTTCATGTCAATGCATAGATATATATGCACATTTCTTTACTTATATACAGTTTGATTTTAGGGACACATCTATAACTTCTGTTGTGCTTCAAAATTGGAATTTTAATTCATAATATTTATGAATTAAATTAATAATCTTCATCTTTTGAAGAGAAAAATAAACATTAGAAAAGTATATAAGTCCAGAGCTTCTAAAGACATCAGGAAATTATGGAAATTTTGGGCTTTCTTTTATGTAAAAATTGTTCTATCTTGCTTTATTTTTGAGAATTTACTCATCTTTAAATCCTGGTGAATTAGATTCGATTATGGAAAATTTTCTTTTCTTGTAAAGATGATGTCCTTGTTACTTAAAATCTGTTCAGTAAAATAACTTGTTGGATATTTCATGCTCAATACATATTTTTGAGCCTGAGAATTAGAGATCAGTGCTGAACACATTTATGCTGTCAACTACTGGGCACAGCTCCAACTGATTGCACAAGAGGACTTTTTTTTTGGTTCATTAGAGAAGATTTTATCATCTGCATATGAATAGATACAGATGTGCATGCAGTCATAAATATAGACTTATGTGAATGTATGGATGCATATATCTGTTTATAGAGAAATGAATCTCAAAATTGTAAAGGAATTGAAAATATGTCTTCTGACTGCAAAAGCCAGCTGCATCATGGGATACATATGGAATTCACTATTTCTAAGTAATTAAACCACCTCACTATGACTGTTATACTTCACTCACTTCCCAAGTTCATTTGCAACTAGTACAGTAGATGAGGTGGACCACTGTACTTTATGGGCAACCTTCAGACTGTCTTATAGTTTATTGCCCAAATGAATGTACACTTGAGTCTGAGAAGGCATGATATTAGTATGCAAACTAGGATGGATGGTTAACATGGATGACTAAAGCATGTTCATGGATCCCTTTAGGTACCTTAGAGCTATGAGTACAGCCTATTTTCATGTGGCTATTATGGTTTTTACCAAGTTCATTGTGTATTTTATTCATAAGTGCACCTGTTGTAAAATTGTATACTTTGCTATTTGTGGTATATCTCCTGATTTTACTGCAGATGTTTAAGTAAATATAAAATATCATCTATATATTCAAATATCTGACATATGATGTTTGTAATGAAGAATTATTATATTTCAGCATACCTTTTTAAAAATATTATTGAAAAATAGATGAAGATAACATATAATTTCCCTCCTTTATTGAAAAGACAGAACAATCCAATAGGAATTAGAGAATGATTATTATTTGGAAGATAAAGATATAGCTTGAATAGTAGCTATGTGTCTCAATAAATTCATTTGTGCTTTTAAATTGGAGTTTTCTGCTTTGTTAAAATAATGTACTGGTTTCTGGTATAATTAAATCATTAAATCATTATAACTACTAAGGATGATATAGAAAAGAAAAAACAATAAAGATATATTTAAAATAAGTCTATGAGCAAATAGATCTACTTTTCATAAATCTCTACATTAAATTATGGTTAATTTAGATGTATAGAATTTTAACCAAACATCTTAGGGTGTGTGTGTGTGTGTGTGTATGTACATGTGCATGTGCGCGTGTGTGTGTGTACTTGCATTCATGTTTGTCTACATTGGTTGTAGGCATGTGCGAGGGCATGTGTGTGAAGGTCAGAGAGCAGCTTGTAGGAATCATTTGTCTCCTTTCATGGACAATAGGAGTCCAACTTAGGTTGTCAGGCTTGGCAACAAATGCCTTTACCTGCTGAGGCATCTTGCCAGCCTCACATTTTATAATTTGAAGTCAATGCACATAAACAAAACCTCCTAATAATGATCTTAAACTTCGCCAAGGACAGCGTCTTCAGTTTATTGCATGTAGCTGTGTTCCAAAAATGTCCTGAAGATGGCACAATAAGTATGTTTTGGTGAATGTTATTAAAGAAGCATTTATAAGAAAAAAATTTTTGGAGGTTAAGACACTAAATTTAAAATAAATCCTTTCTAAGTTTGTAGAAAATAATTTCTCTAAGCCTTCTTTCTAACTGATGCCCATTGTTTTAATGCGACAGAAATAATTTGTCTCATTGTACCTTAAGGAGAAATACAAACAGGTACCAGGTAAGAAAACTGACATAGTCGGTTGCTGGTAGCACAAGTCAGGTTAGCTCATGGACAGTTTTATTGATAAATTTCACCTTGCAATTGTAAAGTGTCTCATCAGCTCATCTGTTATTGTCTATATAGAGCACATTCTTTGTCTAAAGGCCACTTCTTATTAGATTCATTATGTAGACAGGGGCTGGCAAGGAGAAAAATGAGTTGAAAAGAAGTTTTATCAAAATATGAAATATGGTATGGCCTATTTGTAGAAATGGTATTGACAAGATTCATTACTTCTCTTGGTTGCAATAACTTTGTCTTAATTGTGTGCCTATGTCATGCCAGTTGCATATTACATAAAAATGAAGCAGAATTTGTGAAAATACAGGGCATAGAAGCATGAGTTCCTTTGGAAATGAGTGGGGTGAAAATATACATGCTTTATTGTTTTGAGCATCGGAGGTCACAGTTCTCAGGCGCCTTCATGCTGTTTATGTTATGTATGTATTATAGTGTGCATACTGTGCAGTCTTCACCTGTTAGGATTTTAGAATCTAAATATTACCCATGATATAGCCATATGCACAGACATAAATATTAAACAAAAATTAATGTTATATATAGATTCTATTCACAAACCTGCATTCAGAATAATTTTCATAAATACATAAACTTAATTTATACAAATGAACTTAATTTTGGAATGATTGAAGCCAAGAGTTAATCTTTTTATGAACGTGGCAAATTGTCTCACTGGAAGAGAATTGCCCCACCTTAGCTGTTGAGCATTGAACTTGAGTTCTACCAAGGCTGCCATTTGATAAGACCTTAGCATCATGACATATTACAGCATCATGTCGGAAGTGAGAGGCTAGAAGGGTGAAAGTGACTTTAACAGTTCCAAACTCCTGAAAAATTTTCCATGATCTGCATTAATATGCCAAAACTTCTAAAAATGTGGGTTGTCTTCAAAAGTAGTATAATATTGGTTGTTGTTAAGTCATTGAACATCACTACAATTTAAATAGGTTGTTAAAGAATCAAACTGGCATGAACTTAAAGTGTGGAATTCCATCACTTTCTAAATTAGGGATGGACAATCAATGTGAGGCTTGAAATTTTATTTTTGAATAAACTGTTTGCTTACTTAAAGTATCTTAGTAAGCCTTTCATGTTATGATACTTAGATAGTGGAAATAAACTTATAGAAAATTACAGATGCAATGCTTTCAAAAAAGCTACTATTCACATTCAAAGGAAGAACAGGTGATTAAAAATTTTAATACTCACTATCCTTATTTTCAATAATTTCTCACTTTTGACCTTATGAATTATTGAACAATGGACACATAAAGATGATGTTTCTCCATATTCCTGAATATGTTGTGAACAGTTTTAAAATAAATCACACATATGTTTTACTGAGTGATCTTTTCTAGCACACATTTTTTGCTTATCCTCTCTCTTGGAGACGAGAGAAATAAAACTAGGTTAGTGAGATGGCTCATTGGTTAAAGTGTCAGCTCTGGTACACAGATGTGAGGAGCAGAATCCAGATGTCCAGACCTTACATAAAAGATGTACACAATAGTGTGCATCTGTAATTTCTGCACTCCTATAGTGAGATGAGAGATGGACATGAATCTCTCTGAGACTGTGGACCAACTAGCTTGGTACACATGTAGCAAACAAGAGACCCTAACTTGCACAGAGCAGACTGAGGACTGTCACCTGATGCTGTCCTCTGGCCTCCAGGTGTGCTGTTACACTAATACTCATGAACACACACACGAAATCACACAGGAACAAACTAATGAGCACATGAAACAAGACAATCAAGAGAGAGGGGAGGGAAGGAAGAAGGGAGAGAAAATACTAGAAAGATTTCCTTCCTTTTAGACTCTTTGTTATTGACATAATCAAATGGAATCTCCAAGTAAATCAACCAGTTGAAGATTCTCCCCCAAAAGTGAGCTCTATGTTATTGACAGTAAGTAGAACTTTCAGCCATAATTTCTGCAGCCAGCACAAACTTTCCTTTATCTTGGGTAAGTGCCATTTTGAAACTTGACAAATTTATAAAGATCCTGCATTGATATGGCAAGGCTTATAGGTGCTTCATCTCTGAATTTACTGAGTTCTGAGATGGACATTATGGAGGCTAGCATCCAAGAGGAAGAACACTGGCTCTTTGCTGTGATGCATAACCCCAGTGCTGACTTCATTAACTCTCAGGAGGAATAAAGAGTTTTTAGGAGGCAATGGTTTGTTGAAGGGATATTTCATTGTAATTAGTTAATTTTTCAGTGTTTGGTTATATTTCAGACTTAGTTTATTCCTTATTAAATGGGAGGTAGTGTTAAATGAGATCAAGCCAACTATTATTCCTAACTGAAATTCAGCAAAATGATATGTATTTTCTAGAGCGTGCTTCTGGGTTTTGTTTCATCTTCCTTTGTTTCGTTTTGAGACAAAGTCTCACTTGAACTTGTTATGTTCCTTAGGATGATGATTGATTCTCCAGTCTGCATTTCCCATGAGCTAGGATAACAGGTGTGCATCGGTATACCTGGTATGCCTTTAGAAAACAACTTGATTTGAGTAGTCACACAAGGATACATACACTATTTAAATTGTTTGAAAAATCAGAGAATGTTGTGAGCTTTATCGAAGAGTATTAGAGATTCACTGTGTTACCTCAATTTTTCACTATATTTTCTCTAAAAATTTCTAGTTTGCATTTTATGTACTATTGACCACATGATTTTCCTTATTTTTTTTTAAAGTAAAATATCCAGTCTACAATTGGCTATATTTTATGGTGTCTAGGGGCAACTATCAATCAATGAATGCGCCATCTTCTGTTCCAAAAGACTTTCCAACTGTGGTCATTATAGTGATTTAGATGTGGCTTTACATGAACAGAGAGTATAATGACTAATGGCTAAGAGTTTCTTGCAGCCTTAGGATCGTGAGGTTTTCTGAATGAATTTTGGGTGTTTACCAAGCAATACCATTAGCTATGGTAGTTAAATTATTTATGTAAGCTATTCTTATTGTGACCAAGTAATCTATGTTAGCATGTGTGAAACATCAGTAATGTTAACGTTGTGTGCTTTGGCACATGTGAAAAGGATGAGCAGAAGGAAAAAGGAACTACACATCTGTGGGACGATGGAAGTGCTAGGTGAATGACCCTGAGGTTGTTTCTTCTTAACCATATGTACTATATACATATAGTTTTTTGATAACTCTACCCTCAAATGTCTTTGGTAAGGCATATATTCTCTCTGATAGTGTTAAGGATTTCATTAATGTGTCAGTAAAGATGTTTTCTATGATTGTGGGATTATTATGCACGTTACTTCTGTTGTTTGGGTGTTTGTTGCCAAGAATATTACAGAGATCCTCACAGTGCCTTCCAAACTCTAGCTTCTCCTGTTGGCTCAATCTTGAATTATTTTGCATGTCAGTAGCTTCCTCATCTTTCTCAAGTATTATCCTAACCACAGCCCATGATTATATGGGTAGAAATTGTTTTTCTTTTGGCCCAACTAGTCAAATTACTTAACCTAATCTATTCTCCACTTTAAGAAAATTAGGAGTGAAACTCACAGCACGGCCAAATAATCACCATCCAGCTGTTGTTTCAAGTAGCATGTAGGCCAACATCTCTTCCATCTGTTTTATTAGATTCATTAAGTCCATTACTCCAAACAGCCTGCTTGGTTATTCCTTGACATCTAATTTTACATTGTACTTTACTGTGTTCACAAATTCATATTCTTGTGAAAATAAGTGCAGTATAAATCTTAGACATATCTCAGCCTTTTGCCCAAACATTTAAAAAGGTTTCCTACTTTTGTTTATGTCAATTCTAAACTTCTGGTTATGGCTTTGCAAGACTCTCTACTCCTGTTTAATCTCATTTTTTTTTACAATTTCTCCAAAATGTACACTGTGCACAAATTTGGTCCATTTCCTCAAGTGTCCTATGAAGCAGTCACAATCATTTCTACTGCTGGCTTCCCTGCCTTCTACTATGCTTTCAAAACTCCTTCACGTACTTAAGTCTGACTATGCTATTTTTATGGACATATCCATACTCTGCTTTTCTTATGATGCCCACTGTGATTGGTCATGGTCTCTTCCTTTAATATCCACAATTTCCACTTTGGTGCTACAAAAAGGATCCTGAAATTATTGACTTATTTGTCGTTGCTTCTTAACTTTATTGTAAATTTTAAAGAGCTTCTGAGTAGGATTGTATCTTGACTCTTCTTTCAACCTTATCTAATGTTATGTTGAAAGCTCACTTGATCCATATTTTTTGATGGAGATCTGAATCTGTTAAGGCTTCTGTATATTACTAATTTCTCTACCACAAAACTTTTATTTAGGATACATGGCAGAAAGAGGTGTTACCCACAACTCTTTTCTGTTGTTTCCCTTTGTTGAACATTCAATCCTATTTGGCTAATGAACCATAAGTAGAAATAACCTGTTACTTTCAGCTGACATAGATGTGAACTAGTCTGTCTTTCCCACATGGTGACTTTTATGTAACTTTGAAGGCCTGTGTTCCTTTTTACAAAATAAAACAAACTATCTTTTTTTTTTAATTTTACATACCAATCCTAGTTCCCACTCCCTCCGCTCCTCCCATTCCCATCCACTTTCCCTCCCTGCCCGCCCCCATACACTTCTCAGAGAGGGTAAGAAACATTGCTTTGGGGAAGGGCCAAGGCCCTCCCTCCTGCATCTAGGCTGAGCAATGTATCCATCCAAACAGAATGGTTTCCCAGAAAGCCAGTACAAGCTGTAGGGGGGATAAATCCTGGTGCCACTGCAAGTGGCTCTGCAGTCTGCCCCAGCCATACAACTGTCACCCACATTCAGAGGGTCCAGTTTGGTTCTATGCTGGTTTCTTTTCTGTTCAGCTGTAGTTCGTAAGCTCCCATTAGCTCAGGTAAACTGTTTCAGTAGGTTCCCCACCATGGTCTTGACCTCTTTGCTCATATTCTCTCTCATCCTACTATTTAACTGGACTTTGGGAGCTCAATCCCGTTCTCCGCTGTGGATCACTGCCTTTGTTTCCATCAGTTGTTAGATGAAGGTTCTTTGGTGACATTTAAAATATTCATCAATCTGACTATAGTACAAGGTCAGCTCAGGCGCCCTCTCCACTATTGCTTAGGGTCTTAGCTGGGGTCATCCTTGTGGTTTCCTGGGAACTTCTCTAATGCCACATTGCTTGCCACAATGGCTGCACCAATAAAAACATCTCTGT
Source organism: Bramus lutescens (assembly GCA_001685075.1). Classification (NCBI taxonomy): domain Eukaryota; kingdom Metazoa; phylum Chordata; class Mammalia; order Rodentia; family Cricetidae; genus Bramus; species Bramus lutescens. The sequence continues at coordinate 102,892 of LOEQ01002145.1, read as the reverse complement.
TCCTGTTCTCCATCTCTCTCCTTCCTCTATCTCGAGTATTCCGTTCCCTCAAGTTATCTTCCCCTTCTTCTTCTCCCCTCCTCTTCCCCTTCCATGATGGTGAGGGGAGAAGGGAGGGTGGAAGGGGAAGAGGAAGGCCTGCGTTCCTAATGGTACAGTGGCAGGTAGAACAGAACTTGTGTTGAATTTCAGACAGAGGAGAAATCATCCTTGTAGCGTGGAAACTTTGGATTTCCTCTTCAGCAAATGCTAAATTCCTTGTACTTAGGCATATGTACTCAAAATTGTTCCAAAAGGGTTTATGAGATCTTGAACTATATTTAATGCAATAATGAAAATGTCTTCTGTATTAATCTAGAATATCATGGTCTGACTGTCTACTTGAAAACCTTTTAAAAGAAATTAAAATATTTTATATTTGAGTGTGTATATATGAAGATGCAAGCTTATATGCGTTGGTACTCATGTGCATGCATGCTTTCATTGAGTGTTGCACATATGTGGGTTGGTTTACATGAAAGTGTGTGTGAATGTAGATACTATATGACATTAGGTATTAGGTGACATCAACTTTGTATTTTGAGAGAGTCTCTTATTGATCTGGGACTCACCAAGTAGGCAAATCTGGCTGGTCAGTGCTCGCCAGGGACCTAACTTTCTCTAACTTCCTAGTGTTGGGATTCCAGTGTGGACAATGTACCTTCTTGCAATAAGTTGTGGCTTTGAATTCATACATATATAACAAACACATCACCTATGGAGCTATCTTGTTTACAGACAATAATGGCACATACATATAAATTTACTGCTGGCTTAGACTATATTTTTGACATAAAGCATTTTGCTGCACTCTCCAAGTTTTCTTGTTGGTTACTTGTTTTCCAGGAGACTAATCTGGGGAGTTTTCATTCCTTTTCCCTCACCTCTTCCACCTTCTTTTAGATATGGTATCAGTCTATATATCACTAGTGTGCCAGGAACATTCTGTCTAAATGAGACTGACTTTGAACTTGCTGTGATTTTCTGCCTTTGTCTCCCAGGTGTGGCCTTATGGGCATGCACTTTCACACACTAGTCCAACATTCTTCTGAATATACAGAAACACTCAAAATTCCAAGGGTAGTTCAACATTAGATGGTTTCAGATTAGCGTCATTTAAAAAATGTGTGTGAGAATATTAAGAAACAAAAGTAGATTTGATTTCTTATATTTTCATTTTACTCCTGTTATACCCTTGTCAATAGAACTCATAGAGTGCCCCATGATAGTGTTCGAGGAACTCAACTTCTGCTAAAACCCTATTTCCCTCTCAGGGTTCTCGTTTTGAAAAGCACAGTTTCAGTCCATATGTTTCAAATTTTTAATATTTACCAATAATACACACTTTGATGGTAAGTGTTAATTTTAAACTTAGTAGAATCTAGAATCATCTGGAAGATGGAACTCAGGACATGCGTGTGGGGAGTTCACTTGGTTACATTGACTGAGGTGGGGATATCTACACACTGTGGGTGGCACAGTGCCCTAGATAGGATCTTAGAGTATGTGTGTAGAGAGAATGAGCTGAGCAGTAGCAGCTGGCACACTTCACTCTGCTTCTTGAGTGTGAATACGATGTGGTCAGATGTTGAAGTTTCCTACCATGTTAACTTCCCCCCATGCCCTTGAATTGTGAGGCAAAATAACTCTTTTTTGCCTTTAATGGACTTTTTTTTCAAAGGATTTTTATCATAGCAAGAGGAAAAGAAATTAAAACATACTGTAATAGGTTTCATTACTAAACAAAATAAGACCAAAACCCTTTAGATTTACATTGCATATTCAAAATGCAAAGTTATTCCAAACCAAAATAATCATCCAGTAATGATACGAAGACAGGTTTGATAACAGAGACAATCAATCCTTCGAATATTAACAAACAATTTTAATATTATATTAAATAATATGTTTATTTATTATATTTTTCTGGAGAGTAGATTGGAGGTAAATATTAAGATCTTACAATAAAACATTAATATCCACTCACCTTTGTCTTACTTTACAAAATAGAGATAAAAAAGAATACCATATATATGTATTAATATTTTTCTAATCTTTAAAAATATATAAACTGGGCAGGAGAGATAATTCAAGTGCACATACTGAAACACACATATATACATAGATGAAATTAAAATAGCTATAAAATTAAAAAAAACAACCTAAATCCTGAACTGTCAACTAATAGAGGAACAAGTACACACACTTTTATGTCAGTTTGGTTGTGTATTTTAAAAACTTGAAAAATATAAAAAAAAAACAGCCAAGTATATTTTAGGATATGTGAAAATACAGCATTAAGTTTAAAGAACAGATATAAAACTATCCACCTTATATAACTCCGATTTAATAAAAATAATGTTCTATGTGCATTAAAATAACAAGGGAAAATATAGGAATATTGATGAAAGTCCTGATTAAAATAAATACATTCCGCATGGATAAATTTTTCCATATAGGAACTATGCAAACGCATGTAGAGAGTATTATTATGAAAGCATGTCAGTTTTTGGAAATCACAAAATTTTTCTCCAGTCAAACTGAACTTCCTATGGCATATTTTCTTCTTGCTCATGAGATTTTAGTGCCCCAGAGACAACAATCAACAACAAATACGTTCTGCCTCTCAGAATCTCTTCCTTTATCTGAGCCATCAAGGGCTCAGAAGCCAGCCTNCTGGGTAAGATGCTCTCTTCCTTCTTGTAGGTCTGGTTATGGCTGCTTCCCTTCACACCCTTTGCATGTGTCACACCCCTTTGCAACAGGATTAACACATAACTGGTTTGCTTGGCTGTGTTCCCGATTGTACCTCTCTAGTTCTCTGAGGTCTGAGATGTCTTTCATCACCACGTTCTTAGTATTCCAGCACAGTGATTGGTGCACAGTGGGGGTCAATTAATGTTTGTAGACTGAGCAATGCTTACAGTGATTTACAGTGATGTGTGTCCTCAGAGTACTCTCTTGAGGTAAGGTTTACAAGGGACTCCTTATTCTTCTCAAACCTAAAATTCTGTGAACATAGTCTGGAAGTCCAACATATAAAACATATACACAGCTACTTCTGCTGTAAGTTATATAATCATAATGTGTTAACTTTACATTATTTTATATTTCAGATATTTTTCAGTAATAAATATGGGCTTTTAGTCAGTCTTAGCATTTTTAATTTTCAAAAGCAGAGGTGTTCAATGGATCTGAGTTTTGATTCTACTTCATGTACTGGCTGTGTGGGAGGCTAGTCTGTTTGGATGCTCACCTTACTAGACCTCGATGGAGGGGGGAGGACCTTNGGAGGGGGCAGGAGGTGGAAATTTTTAATAATAATAATAAAAATAAATTAAAAAAGATAATGAAATAAAAAAGCAGAGATGTTAATGGTGGATTTTAATAATCACCTTTTCAGAGTCTTTTATAAATTATAAAATGCCCCGATGCTAAACTTCCTAATCCAAACCACATCAATGTTTCATAACTTTATCTGATAAGGTTATTCATTAATTTGTATGAGAGAGACAGTTGTCATGGCAATGACAGGGGATTCACTGAGACACGGTTCTGGTCAGATTTATTACAGCAGTTGAATCTGCATTTTTATATTTTTATAGTGAGGCTTCCTTTTTCCTTTTTTTTAAAGAAAAATGGTACAACTGCAGAAAAATAAAAAGTGAATTAAAATGAACATTCTTGAATATTTCACTCTTTATGCACATGAAAACAAAACTTTAAAAAAATTCCAAAGAAGAAGAGCTGTACTCTTCCAATACTCAAATATTCACATGACTTATTTTTCCACAGAAAGGAGATCTTATTCATATTGAAAGCAGTGAGAATGGGACTTCAGTCTGAATTTCATAGAAGAGTTAATAAAATTGATGGGATGAATGTGTCTGGAGAAGAAGGCAAAAGGATGGGATTCTATGGACCAAACACGTTATCTTTCATTCCCACACAAGCTATTTTGTCTCTCATAAATTGCCATGATGATAATTAGGTGACAGGATGAATGTACTCTCGTGGAAGAATGGCAGCTGCTAAAAATATAAAAAAGGCAATACCTGAGCTTGAGTAATTTTATCATTGTGCATTCATTCAGACAGCTTTGAAATCTGTAGAATTTCTGCTAGGAACCTCTTTTTTTCTTACTGAATAGATCATTAAAAAGCCCATTTATTAATACAATAGAATGTATGCTTTAAATGTTTTATATCTATATTATACACATATAAAAATGCATGCATTTGTATACACACATAAATATATGCAAATTTGTATGTTTTCTTCTTAACTATGGCTGTTTGAATTTCATTGATGTGATCTGAAGAGAGTATAACAGATTTAAGTACTTTTCTTTCAAGGCTGCTGTGTTGAAATAGCATTTGGCAAAAAGCATTCATTGCCTGTAGATTTCTGTGTAACGAAAAGAAAATGCAGTTGTCTCTCAGAATGCACGGTATATCTTATTGTTTACTTGAAAGTTTCATGATCTTATGACAGTATTTTTCAGAGGTATATTCAACATCTTAGAGTTGCAGTCATATCTAGTTTTTAGAGCCAAAACCTCAGAGAAAATCCAGCTGTGTGTGTGAAATTATGTGCATATTTTTAAAACCTGCATAAAAGACAAAACACACATTACATATTTTACAGAATACAAACTCCTTAATAAATGATACTGTAAAATGCCCATAACTGATGTTCAAAACATTCAGATTCATATAAAAATGTTTTTTAACTCAAAAATGTTGCCTAGAATAACCTTTACCCAGAGAAAAACATTAGATGCTTTGTTCATAACTGAATATCTTTATCTATTTTGAAAAAAGTGTTCAGGAATTTCAACAAATTAATACATAATCTTAAATATACATTTAATGATTTATCGTTATTTTGCTGGGTATACATGCAGGTGTGTGTATAGCTATGTGCAGAGGCCAGAGGAGGACAGTGGGTGTATTGTTTTAGTGCACTTTGCTTTATTTCCCTAAGAAAGGGTCTTGTTCTGAAACCTGGAGCTAGGTTGACATCCTTAAGGTTCCAGTGATCCCGTGTCTCTGCCTGCAGATCACTGGGGTTTTAGACACAGGTAATCACAACCAGCTTCACATAGAGATGTTGGGGATTCCACCTAAAGTCCTCATGTTTGAGAAACAAGAGCACTGTCCCCACTAAGCTCTCTCTTCCTTATTGGTAGCTGGTTAGAAGTTATCATCACTGGAATCAGTGAGTGAGAATAACTTCCTCAAATCAACTTTGGGCCACACCTTTAAATACAATGTAAGAGATTGGAGAAAGTCTCACAACTGTGACTCTTGTTTGAAATCTATAACACCACCTAGAAGGACGGCTTCAGATCAGACCCACGGAGGAAGGCAGAGAGCATGGCCAAATTTTACTGGGGTTCACTAGGGAGAGTCACTCCCAGTAAAGTGGGGCTATTTTTATAGAGTTTATTTTTCTATTTTTCTTTCTTTGATGACAAAATGAGTGGGATCTCAGTTGTCTTTCTGGTGCGAGTAAGGCCTAATTTTCTGCACTGACTGGAATTTTATAAGATTCTGTCTAGCAGGGGGTCCTATGGTATAGCACAAAGGCAATTGTTGTTCCTTTCCTTAACAGTTCATCCGAATCGGCCTGTTGATGACCTTCACTGGAAAGCACCACTAAGAAAGGTAGAGAGAGATTTTTGAAAATAGAAAACAAGCAAACAAAAGGAACAACTAACAAGAGCCTATCTAAACTTATAGGTTGGCAGAATGGTTCCTCTGGCCACTGTCCCTTCTTCCATGCTGTCGTTTTCCTGCACATAGTCCTTTTGGCTGTTACCCTCTCTCAGCCTTGAAAGTAACCTATATTATTCTGTAATAAATTCTGTTGTCTTTTATACCACCTCTGTGAATTTTATCTGAATTCTTACATTGGAAATCACAAGAGACGGAGATTGAGGGGGAAGTTAGAGCAATTTTCTTATATAAATATGAAACTAAGTGTCTCAAGAAATAAATGTATCCTGATTAGGTTTTAGTCACAAGGAATTTTGGGAAATCTCACCTGAGGCACCACATGTTACCAGTGACATCCCTGTCTCATCTTGGAGCTTCTGACTCATTGATCAATTTAAGAATGAAATTAAAAAGAAAAAACTGTTGGGCAGGCAGTCTGTACATATCTGCAGCTGCCTGGGAGAAGATGAAAAGAGGAAGGGAGAAAGTCATGCCTCTTGAGTTAAGCGGGAAATGCCTGCGATGCAGATTGAGCCTATGGTGGACAAGTAGTTACAAACCTAATGGTGTGTGTAGATGCTTCAGAGAAAGAGTAAGGGAGCCAAAATGGTGGAAAATCACACTTAGGAAAGATGGGAAGAAGCAAAAGAAGAGCAACCCTTTTCTGAGTAAGGATTGCCTGAACAAAGCAGACTTCATACAGCTACATTACTGGATACCATTAGCAGCTGCAAAGATGGCAGAGATTAGTGGGAGGAGAGTATATCATCTCGTTAAAGGGATAATTAATCTTTCTATCTCTTTAGCAGAGTTTAATATGAGTCAACTTGGCCACCTGAACAGGTGATGGGCAAGCCCAGTTCTGACACTGGGGTTGGCTTGTAATGTAAGGTCTCCACCAGGCTCACTTTCCCTCAGTGTACCTTCAATGCTAGTTTAACAGTTGGTTGTACAGATAATGTCGTGCCTTGTTCTTAGTTATTCTCAATTGTATAAGAGAGTGGCTTTCAGTAAGTGCCTTGCATTGAGTGAGCATTATCTGGCTTTATTTTGAGAATCAAAACAGAGTCACAATGCCTCTGCATCACATTGTTCATGTTTCCCATCTGAAAGGTCTCAGATTTTGGGCTTAAGGGGCAATGATATGAATTGTCCATTTGGGTCATATATTTATTAAAAGACTTGTTAATTCCATGGAAAGAGAGCATGGTATCTCTGATGAGAATTCAGGACCCCATGCCTTGGATAGATAGGATGGTAGAGTCCTCTATGGGCATTTCAGGCTTACGAGGAAAACTGGGAATCCCATATAGGTTTTAGAAGAAAGAAGACGTTCAATGATGTGTGGTTGATGCATAGTTCTTAGTCCTTGCTTGCAGGTCATCCTGTCTTTGATTCTGGAGCATCAGATGCAAGGGAGATGGTCTTGAATTCTGAGAAGTAATGTGTAACTTTGAGGCTGTATGGAAGATAGGCAAGATGAACCTATTTAGCGAATATGGTCCGTAATATGGAACATGCCACTGATGACCCTTATAGCTTGGAGTCTAGTAGCCTGATGTCTATACGTAGAATGAGCTATGAGGGCAGGATACGACTGTAATGTATATGATCTGAGCAAAGACTGACTTGTAACAATGTCTGATACTACCCATGAAGTACAGGATAATAATAAAAATAAAACAATAAAAAGTTACCAACTACACACTAAAGTTACCAACTATATTCCTAATATACTGTGATCATAAAAGCATATGGTAGATTAAAAATATGAAAAAGTCAGGCCTAAGGATTTATCATAGACATCAGATGAATAACAGTGTGATAGCTTTGCCTAGACAGTGTGGAGAAGAAGACACTTTACACTGCTATGGAAACTAACAAATTGTTGTATCCTCTTAGAGTTGTATTGCTGTGAATAGACTCCATGATCATGGCAACTCTTCAATTGGCGCTTGCTTACAGTTCATAGGTTTCATTCATTATCATCATGGTAGGAAGTATGGCAGCACACAAGCAGACATGGTGATGTTTACATAGAACGTTACCTATGATGTTTCCAATATCTTCAATGATTTTTCTTTTAGTATAAGTCATAGTTTATAAAATAATACAAATTTAAATAACTAATGAGTCTTCATATTTTCCTGGAGACTCAGTGTTACACATGACTTCCATTGAAACATGATCTTTATAATAATGTGACATAGTAACTTTATGGAAAAATGTACTCATATCAACATATGCAACTTTACATGAAACTTTAAACATAGCTTTAACAAAAGATAAAATGGGGCTTTCATGATTAATAAAACTTGTTTTAATACAATTATTCAAATTCTATTTTAATATCTATTTTGAATTAGGTATAAAAGAAATAAATATTCTTGGCTCTTTTGAAAAACTTAGTATGTTTGATGTGTTCTTTATTTTAATGTGAACATAAAAATCATAGAGGTTATTCTTTTTCCCTTTGGAGACAAAGCAGTTGGGTAATGGGTAACAAACCACCTGTCTTCTGCTTGAAGAATGTACCCTTGTTGTTTTGTGTTCAATGAGACCCTCTTGGTGCCCATTGCCATGTTCTATGTTGTAAGCTAATAAAGCTACACTCTAATGGTCTTTTTGACTAAAGTGCACTTCTGAGGCTTTTGTGCCCAAAGGGTCCACAGGATTAGTAAAGTTATTCCCAGTGCTTCTTTGATATTTGCTTTTCTGTCCTTTCTTGTAAGTGAATTAATCAGAGCACCACAATTAACTGTTCATTTCCAGTTATGGCTCCAATGCTTCCCAGTTTTGAGACACAATTCATACCTGTAAACCTATAATTTTATTGCTTATGCTTACTTAGTTACACCAGCAAAACAAAAGAGAAATCTCAGTTTATTAAAGCTTAAGTATGTTTACCCATTATTTTTTAATTGACATGCCTTTTTGTGGAATAAGCATTTATTCACAAGGTGAACTATTCATGTTACAATTATGTTATCAGTTTGTATTTACTGAATTTGTGTGTTCATTTTCCTGCATCTTTGATGTAATATTCTAATGCCTCACAGTTTATGAAGAACCACTGGGCTTATGTTTTCAAACTTTAATAGGCTTCTTACTTATACATAGCTACTAATTTTAGATAGAAATTATTATTTAGACTGTGCTAAGAAATACAAGTATACTTTTTTAAAATTTGCTTTTCTTATGTATCTTCTTAAAATCACTGAAGAAAATTTCAATATTTATATCATCTTATCTCTCTATGACTATATTTAGCTTTTTGGTAGTCTATTGTTCCATTCAACAATACATTTATTAAAGATAAATACTGACATTTAAAAGAGAGAGTGTATTATATTTGCATATATACACTAAATTGACATAAGTAATTCAAAGGTGCAATTGTAACTTAAAAAAATATCTTTTAAGTAAAAAAGATTTTCATTTTAACCTTAACCAACTAAGGCTCTTCTGAGACTCTTTTCAACTAGGTACTGAATTTTGAACTTCTGTGTTAATTCCACTAATGTCAAATTTTAGCAAGAATCCTACTGAGTGTGTTTGACCAAACCTTTTCCAATTTTGGTCTCACCACACTCATATTATCTTATGATGCCCATGTAAATTTCAGGAAATTAATTATTAAGCTCTTTCGAGCAAAGAATTACCCAACCAGTGATAGTTAAGGTTGATTGTCAAATCGATATCACCTGAGATTATGGAGGCACCCATCGCATAAATGTCAGTTATGAGATAATTTGGGTTAGGTTGGCCTAATGGTATGCTTGTGAGTATTCATCTTAATTAGGTTGAGGTGGGAAACCCTACCTTCCCTAAATAAGGGCCTCACCATTCCCTGGGCTTCCAGTCTGTGACTGCATGAAAACAAAGAAGCTGGCAGAGCACAGGCATGCATTGCTGCTGTCCTCCTGATTGCGACACAGAAGTAACAGTTTCTTCCAGTTCCTGCCACGTAGACTTTCCAGCCATCGGTAAGTGCACTCTTGAACTGTGAGCTGAACTAAATACTGCTTCCTTAAGCCTCTTTTGATAGAATAGTTTCTCTCCGCAAGAGGGAAAACACCTAAGACATTATCTCCAGCTAACTCTGTACCTACACACCCAATCTATATTTCTCCTTGAAAAACAAAACTCTTCTACTTTTTAACTTTCTTAAAAAAATGTTCTGTACTGTTGCTGACACATCATCATTTTTCTAGCATAGACTAACAATATATTTCAATCATTTACTTGTGTAAGTTACCTTTTAATTATTTACCTTTTTGCATTTTTAAATCATGAAACATACCTGTGTGTAATATGTGTCTATGTATACTGCACAACCTTTGACTTGATAGACCGATATCTGACATGTCCCACAAAATAATTTTTAAACTTATTTATGTGTCTGTCTGTATATATATATATATATATTTCTAGATGACTAGAGATGAAATATGACTTTATTATATTGTTATACTGAATATAATATATTAGTAAATTTTACACATCATATTTCTGTATAAAATAAAAGTATAATTTTTTTCACCTCAAAAAATATTTAAATTCCATTAATCAAACTATGTGCAGGAAGAAATAGAGCAGGGAGTCTAGGGTATTTATCCAAAGGTGTGGAGCCCTTTTACCTGACTCAGTGTTTGTCTTCTGTCCCACCTCCGTTTCAGAGAATGAAATACCAAGTGTGAAAGTTTCAGTTAGATCCTAAGCAATGATCTTTTGTTCATTAACTGTATGCCCCTTGATGTTCGGCTCTCATTTACACAATGTCAATATGTTTCTTGCAGTTCTTTCTGCTCTTTCAAACAAACTATGACTTTTAATTGAAAGGAGAAAATTAGCTGTGATATCGCGGTAAAAGATAGCTTATGAGATTTGAATTTATCAGGAAAGACAGGTTGTAGAGTTTGGTACTGAGAAATGTAGAGGTTAAAACTGAAAATAAACTAGGAATACAATCAGTAGAGAAGTGGGACATGTTTTAATAAATTTATTAATACAAAATATACATAGATGGAAGATGAATAACACCTAAATATAGCATTATATTATCCTTTCTGAATATTTATTGTTTAGAACTGACACTAAGCTTCTTGCATATAATAATGAGTGGCTTTCCCCTTCTTTCCTTTGTGAAATCAGACCGATAGTGTCTAGTCAGGCATATAGTATTATTACCATGTCCTCAGCGCTTTAAACACCGAAAGCTTAAAGCACACAGAATGTCCTGATTTATTCACTGATTTGATTTTTATTTCAAACTCTGTGTACTACTATTGCACAACCTCTGGGGCCAATTAAAACAAAAACTTCGGTTAGAAAAATGAGATAAAAATGTCCATGTGATTTTTGCAGATGTACAGACTAAATGGGAGTCTCAGGTTGTACAGCTAATGCAGTGATAATATACAGATAAAACAGCAACAGACCCCTTGCATGTATTCCCCCCCTCACCTTTCCTCTCATCCTTTACAGGGACAAAAAAAGGCAGTCTTCCTTTCTCCATCATCTTTTGTCTCCATACTGACTGACTTGCCTTGCAAAATTTCCTATACAGTGACAGAAAGTTTGCACCAAGTGCAAGCAGGTGACAAAACTGAAGATCAAGTACAATCAATAGAAGATATTTTTGAGGTGCTTTTCAAGACTTTTGGGTATTGGTCCTGAACAACATCATGAGTAGGACAAAAGGAAAGAAGAAGAAAGGGATTCAGGAAAAATTTCAATAAAATTGACATGAGTTACTTTTTCTGTGACGTCTTCTCTAACTTTCTCAACTAGAACAAATGATACAGGGACTGCTTTTAAGCAGAGAAAACTTTCACCCACTTTCTGACAATCTGAAGGATCTTGAAGAGTTAAAGTCACTGAACATGTAAACTAAAAACTATTTGAAAAAATTAAAATACATGATGCCTGTATATTCTACTATCTACAATAATGTAATAAGCTATCAAAACCAGACAAAAAAAACGGCAAGTGAAATACTAGACACCTCACTGTGCTTAAGAATAAGACTAAAGGTGCATCTCAGAAGTGGTGTTTTCTCCAGCCTGAAGATTCACTTTGAAGGTCAGTGAAAGTTTAAGAAAAGATTGACAAAATTAGACGTCACCTAGGGAAATCTTGAAAGTCTTGAGATGACTCATACTTCTGTGTTATCTGAATGCATCTTTAGATTGTTGAGCTCAAGTGGCTCATTTGTAATTGACAGCTGAGCTCTTATCAAGTTTTTCATGGGTCTTGAGATTCTCACTGTATGGCTCTGTTCTGTGATAGAACAGCTAGACAAGGGTAAAATTAGAAGAGCTTTAAAGAGTCCTATAGAGTCACTGCTCTTACCCATAGCTCAAAGCAGTCACATCTTGCCAAAATACTAGAGGAGGGGATAGACCTGGTTTATTGTGAAACATCAGATAATAAGGTACCCTCTTTAAGACTACTAAATTGTACCTATGGTGAGTATAGCATCCTTTTAACATTGTTCCAGTAAAACTCAATTACTACATGGACCTTACTTTCTTTTCTACTCAAATCCATATGAGCTTATTCTTGGAACAAAATTATTTCTAATTTAAAATGCACATAAAACAATGTCTCCTAAAGTTTACACTATAAATATTTTAAATTGAGTTTATAATTTCCCTACATAGTTTAAAAGAGTAAGCAATTGAAATAACCCAAAGCTGTGTGTGTTTTTGTCTAGTAATTCCAGTATTTGGGAAGCTGAGACAAAAAAAGATTATCAGAAATTTCAGGTCCACCCATGCAGGCCTCTCAATAAATACTAAACTGTTTTTAAAAATCAAGAGCTAAGGGATAGAAGCAACCTAAATTCAGTCCTTTATCTTTTGTTTAAATGGAGTCAGTTGTGCTTGGATAAGTATATAGGCACTAACCTCATTTCATCCTCGAAGCAATCATAATTTTCAATGCATTCTATTATTTCTGAGTTTTCTAGAGATTAAAAATGTGTAAGATATAATTCTATGTGTTTCTAGGTAAACATCATTATATAAATGCCTTATAGACAAAACAGGCTCTAAGAAGAATGTTTTTGTTTTTATCCCATGGATGCAGATTGCATTTATCATTAAGAAACTTGATTGAGAGACCAAGGATATTGGGTCGGTGGAAGTATGCACTTTTTTAAAAAAATAACCTAATACAAAATTTTTCTTTACTATTTATTATAACAGTCTTTACCTAGGCATAAATTACATGAATATAGAGCTTTTTGTTTTTATTTCCTGCTAAAAATTTAGTTCACAGCAATGACATATTTGTTGACGAAAAATAGATGTAAAACATAAAGATAACTTTTAATGTTCAGGGTTTTGGAAGATAATTACATATAGATATATCTAGGAGTTTCAAACTGTACAACTTTAAGCAAAACACCTAAAAGGTTAATGAATGTAGCTTCTCTTTAAAATCAAGGGTTAGAATGTGATTCAGCTGCGAAGCAGTCTAAACTATTAAAGCTAAAAAGTCTGTCACCTTTGTACTTGGGAGATGAGCCGTAAGAAAGATGGTTAAAGTAGAAGGCTCTGGGTGCTCAGGGAAGATAGGGCACAGTGGCATATTTCCAGTAGACCTGAAGTAAAACACTGAGATGGGAGCTGCATTAGAGCATCTTGGATTGTAAGAACTCCATCCAGAACGCACACCTAGGAAGCTGTGCTAACAGAAGGGTCTATATGGTGAGAACTCCTGCTAACGGAGAGAAAGCAGGGATGTATTGATGATCTGGGAAAGTCCTTTAGTTTGTCTCTGACAGGACCTAGACCAGGATCCAAAAGGAGTTATGAGACAGGAATTCATTTGGATATTAATTTCCAATGATTTGAAAAGGGGAGGAGAGGCTTAGAAGGGGCTTGGTTAGGTGAGATTGCTGCTTAGATGTTAAGGTGGAAAAAAAAGCATATATGTCCCTCCTTGTTCAGCAATTCCTTCTCTATCACCAAAGCCCCTCACATGATTCCCTGGTACTCCAAGCAGGCACACAGATTTTTTGAAAAATTCTCAGGCTTTGGCCTTACCCAGTTTCTTTCTTTAGTGATGTGTTTAGTCAGCTAGAAATCATAAAACAAGCATACATGGGGTTTTGAATTGTCTAGGTTTCTATGACTTATGAGGGTGATCAACTCCTATTTTCCTCACATTGTCATCTGACATAAGATAGAATAGAAACAGTCCAATGTGAGCGTTCCATTTTAAAAGCTTATTAGATTCCAAATATAACAAAAGTACTTCATGATGAAATGTGTTTCAGGATATTTTCACTTTGTAAAAATTTCCAATGTAATTTGTTCATTAGTAGACAGAGGAATCACATAAATATTTCAACATATTCAGCCCAAGAATTTCTTAAAGTTCATAATTTCTTTTAAATATTGAAACAATTTATGAAGTTGGATTTCAAGTTAAATTGTGTATTTTTAAAACTATCAGAAATTGAGAGGAATTGCTCTTAATGCATTTAAAACTTATATCAAATTATATTAAGTACCATTTTTAAAGATTAATTTCAGGCATATTGTCTCTGATTATTAAAGTAACAGAGTCCAATTTTCATTATTATACTTAACTGCATTTAAAGATTACAACTAATTCATTTGAATGCAAGGAAATGTGAATTTTTAAATTTTTTAAAAAGTAATTAGAATCTAGATATAAGATCTTGAGTTGAAGAGACTTTCAAAATCGCATAGGCTCTTGCTATTGACCTCCAGAACTTGATAGTAATACCGTATTGCTGAATACTATGCACACTTTAGATGCAGGCCTTGGAAGAATGGAGCTTGAACTGACCTAAAATCATCATCCCTGAGGACTGGCTCTCATATTATACTAAGGTGTTATGAAAGATGCCAAAATCAACAATCCTACCTAGTTGTAAAGTCTTTAAGGCACAACAATAAACAGCATTACAAGATACCTATAATGGACAACATATATATTTATATCTTAGATGTGATCAATAACTCTCTAATTAAACTTAATATTATCTAAAGGAGGGAATTCATGTCCAGCACAGTAAACCTAGCCAACTACTTGTGATCATGATCCTGAGAAAAGAGAATACTTTCCTAAATCAGTATACATTCTAACTTTGTGAGCATCCAGACAGACTAGACTCCCACAAAGCCAGTACATGCAGTAGAATCAAAACCCAGTGCC
>LOEQ01002145.1:53939-72457 GCA_001685075.1 Bramus lutescens | reverse complement strand
TATCTATCTATCTATCTATCTATCTATCTATCTCTATCTTTCTATCATCTGTTTATCATCTTTCTACCATCTATCTATCTGTCTATTATCTACCTTTCTATCATCTATCTATCATCTACATACCTACCTATATTCTATGTATCATCCATCCATACATATAAATTCAAAATAATCAAAGATTCATAGATCCCTGTGCTTAATGAAATTTATTTGGCAGGAAAAAAATGAATGAAGCATTCCAAGTAGAAAAAGAATATGTGCATAAGAAAATGCTAAAGTGAAAATAAAATAATATTAGAGTAAATCAGT
This sequence comes from Bramus lutescens, assembly GCA_001685075.1. Taxonomy (NCBI): domain Eukaryota; kingdom Metazoa; phylum Chordata; class Mammalia; order Rodentia; family Cricetidae; genus Bramus; species Bramus lutescens. The sequence goes on along the minus strand of LOEQ01002145.1, from coordinate 72,148 downwards.
TCAGAGTTTTAGTACTATATGATATGGGAGACAGAGTATTGGGACTTTAAAGTAGACAAAGCCTATTATATGTGTGATAAATCTATAATTTTAATCTTGCATATAGGAGCTTAATAGATAATATTAAAGAAAAAGACTGTGAAACATTACTCAGATTTGTTTTATGGGTCTTTTGCCATCTCAGGCACCTACTCCCTAGAACAGTATTGGAATTTGTTATTGTTTATTACAACTTTTAAGTACAATTTTAATGAATCCTATTCTTGCCACATCCTAAAATGACAACTAATTTTTATTAAGTGTATTTTGCAGTATTAGTATGCCCATTTAATTCACAGTTGTCACTATCAGTTAATTGTGCCCCAACTGCTGATGTCTTTGTTGAATTATTTTGTTCAGAATACATTTAATAGTCAATCACTATTATCACTCTTCTGTGTATAGTTTTATTCCACCATCTTTCTTTACTAGTTTAAGGAGTCTTAGGTACGGTTAAATTCAATTCTATACCTCATTTTGTGACAGTATATTAATAGTAATATATAAGGAATTATTGGATGTTTATTATAATATATGCACAATATGTTATATATAATATATATATAATTATGTATGTTGTATATATACATATGTGTGTATGTTTATACACAATTGTTTTGACTGGCCTCAACTCAATTTTTTATTAAGAAACTCATATATGTTGCACAGAAATGTACTGTATTCCCAGAACTGTTTGAAGGTGACTATTTTCTACAATCTGTTTTCATACTTAAGTGTTTCCTTCCTTACCATCACTTTCAATTAATTTATTTTTAAATTATTTTTTAAAAAGCAAACAAATTACCTTTTATCATTTTATATACTAATCCCAGTTCCCATTCTCTCCCCTTCTCCCATTCCCTCCAACTACCCTCCTAATCCACCCCTCATCCACTACTCAGAGAGAGTAAGGCACATTTGGGGAAGGTCCAAGGTCCTCCCTACTATATCTAGGCTGAGCAAGGTATCATCCAAACAGAATAGGTTCCTAGGTTCCAAAAAGGCCAATACAAGCAGTAGTGATAAATCCTGTTGCCACTAACAGTATCCCCGCAGTCTGACCTAGCCATACAGCTATCACCCACATTCAGAGGAACTAGTTTGGACCTATGCAGTTTCCTTCCCTGTCCGGCTGGAGTTAGTGAGCTCCCATTAGCTCAGGTAAACTGTTTCAGTGGGTTTACCCATCATGATCTTGACTTCTTTGCTCATATTCTCACTCCTCCCACTCTTTAACTGGTCGTTGGGAATTCAGCCCAGTGCGCTGATGCAGGTCTCTGCCTCTGTTTCCATCAGTTACTCGATGAAGGTTCTATGGTGATATTTAAGATATTCATCAATCTGACTATAGGGTCTTAGCTGGAGTCATCCTAGTGGATTGCTGGGAATTTCTCTAGTGCCAGGCTTTTTTTCTAGTCCAATAATGGTCAATAAATTTCTATTTCACTGAGTAATTTACAGCATCAGAAGATTCTTTACGTGGATAGAACATCGTTGCCTCTCTCTCTCTCTCTCTCTCTCTCTCTCTCTCTCTCTGTGTGTGTGTGCTTGTGCTCACTCACTCATGTACACTTACCCTCACAAGTGCATGCGTGTGCTGGTGCATGCTTGTGTGCAGATGCCCACATGGGTGTGTATGTATGTGGAGAACAGAGGAAAACATTTCGGGTCATGGGTACTGACTACTTTTATCTTTTAAGGCTTCTTATAGCTAGGAACTCACCAAGTATGTTAGGCTTGGCCAGTAAGCCTCAGGGGTTGCTGTTTGCCTCTTCTCTCTGCCTAGCTCTGGAACTATTAATGCGTTGTCATGTCAGTTTTCCTATGTAAGTTCCAGCCACCAACTCTGGGCTCTTATGCTTTTAAAGCAAGTGCTTTACCAGCTGAGCCATTGCCTTAGCCCCAAACTGCCCCTCCTTTTGTTCTCCATAACGCGTCCAATATGCTATTATGTTGCCTGTTCTCACAGAAGGAATTTGTGATACTATCAAAAACCAATATGTGCATGTCCCTTGTCAGTCCCACATCACTTTCCCATTCCTGTAAGTAGCTAACTACGAGCACTCCTCTTCTTTCATTCCTTCTGAAAAACACTCTTATCCAACCGAAATTGTTCTTGCTCTCCATCAAAACTGCTGTGGAATCATCAGTGACTTCCACGCGGGTACCATTGCTGTTGGACAAGATGCGATCATTTGGGTGACTGGGCAGCCGCGTCGTTATGATGGCTGCTGTGTTTTCACTTGTATTCTACTGTTTTTCACGAGATGATACCAACCACCCGCCTTTTAGTTTAACTTCTCATTTCGCTAGACACTCCTCCTCAATCTGCATTTCACATAAAATAGCAAAGACCTAGACCTTTGTTTCTGAAAACAATAGCTCATTATATGTTCCAAACAATAATGAAAAGAATAGCTAAGACTATGTGTTTCAGAGAAATAAGCCACTAGAAGTTACTGATGTTGTAAAGAGCAACTGTTAGGATTTTGTACTATTTTGGTTGGTTTATGTGATTTCTATACACTTCACAAATCATTATTTCATATGAGTGTGTTATCAGAAGGGATTAGTGCTTAGTGTCAAAGAGAAGGTGCTGGAACTTTAAAGTAGGACAGCCAAAGGGATGTCCCATAAATCTGTAACTGGACCGATTAAAGGTCAGCTCTTAGCATTGTACACAGGTATATCTCAGCTACCGAGGAACCACATACAGTCACCTGTCCTTAATTATAGGTATATTTAAGGAAAACATCATTAGCAGACTTAATTCTTATGCGACTGTGACAGCATGCACTCTCACACAATTCACTCTTAGGTTCTATGGTAGCACATCCTAGACTACAAACTGTTACTGTATTGAACACTATGAGAAACTAATGCACTGGCAAGTATTTTTGAGTCTCAGTATACATTAAATATATTTTAAAAAATCACTGAAAATACTGAACCAGAGAAAGTTCCAGGTCCATTAGAATCTTATAGACATTTTCATGCTGGTACTTTGTCCTTTTACTGACATGGCATTGTGTGTTGCATGGACAGAGAATAGAATTATACTTTTTAGAATCAGACTTTTTTCTCTTTTCATTAATTGGAGTATTTATTATCTCTTTCCTTCAATAGATAATTATCACCTCATGGTTCTCACATATTTAGACTTTAAGACTGAGTAAGACAAGCACCTATTCTCCACCGTGAGTGGCCCTCTTTCCATTAACACCAGTTTGTCAGCCTCCTGCCTAAAATCTCCAGGCTTAAATATAGTTGTAAAGGGTCATTTCTTGGCTTTTGTAATTGCATGAATCATTTTCAGCAATCAACTTCTATCTCCCTCTCTCCCTCCTTCCCTCCCTCCCTCCCTCTCTCTTTTTCTGTGTGTGTGTGTGTGTGTGTGCCCATGTTCATGTGACATTGGTTGGTTCTGTTTCTTCCCCCCGTCCTGGAAATATATGACTGACATAAAAATAAGGAATTAATAGCTATCAGTAGTGTCTTTGAATATATAGATAGAGAAATTGGTTTTGGATAAGATCATGGTATATTTATCTAAGTTATCACATAGAAAATAGATTCCATGGGTGTACCGAGCTTTTTCTTTTGGGCAACCAAACAGTTCCAGATCATGACACAGAGACTTATTAGTTGTGAATGCTTGGCTTATCTTGGGCTTCTTTTCAGGCTAATTCTTATAACTTAAATCAACCTGTTTCTCTTTAGCTGCCTTTTGCCTTGGGGCTTTTTATCTTTTTTCTGTTTAACCTCGTTTTGCTGCTTCTTGTGTCCTGGACACGTACCTTGTTCTCTCCATTCTTCTTTTGTCCCCCTCCCCTTAGTATAGATTTCTCTTCCCATTTACTCTCTCTGCCTGTCAGTCCCACCTATTCCTTTTCTGCCTAGCTATTGGCCGTTCGGCTCTTTATTATACCAAAATCTGGTGCCTTAGGCAGGCAAGGTGAAACAAATACATCTTTACCCAATTAAACATGCATCCCTACATTGTTAAGCAAATGCAATGGAAACAAAAGCGACACACCCTTACACACTCAAGCAATGTTCCCCTGTATAATCAAATGGAGCACACCTTTGCCCAGTTAAAATAATAATCCACAAGACAGAAGCACAAATTTAGGAAGGTAGGAGATATAGTATGCGACTCTTAAACATTACCCACAGTTTATCTCATTTTTGCTTGAAGTAATTAGTCTTAGGATAGAGGCATGGGGGAGGAGGCTCACTTAGGATCAGAAACATAAATTAAAATTTTGGTGTTTCTACTATCTCCAGGTGAATATCTCCAAAAATCCCGAGCTTACTTGCAGTCTGCTTTCAAAGTTGCCAGCTGCAGAATAGAAACAACATAGATATCCATCAACCAATGAAGAGAAAATGCATACGAATACTTTGACAATAAAATAGTGGTTACTCACCCGAAAGAATAAAATTCTGTCATTTTCAAGAAAGTGAGTGGAACACAAAATGTTCCATGAAATAAACTAAGTAAAAAAGTTTAAATATGGAGGTTGAGGGTAGAATAGTGGGTACCAGAGGGTGAGGAAGATTCATGGATGGAGAAACGGTTGATTAATGAGTCCTAAATGAAGGTAAGACTGGAGCAAGAAGTCCTGCTTTGCTACTGTGCAATGACGTAACTCTGCTAACAATAACATACTCTTTTTTCTCAATACCAGAAGAAAGGATTTTTCAGTTTCTTTTTTACCATTAATAGATATCAACAGCCTGAGTGGATATGTTATAACTGAATCAAATATTTAAAAATATATGGATCAAAGTATTATGTTAGTAGAAATTTTTATGTACCTTTTAAGATGAATTTTAATTAAATTTATTAAAAATTTATTAATTAAATAATATCATTACCAACCAAAAGCATTACCATGTTTATATTAATGGCACTGACACAAAGAGTAAGTGCAGTAAGATTTTTAGTATTTACGGCACCCAGAGCTCCTAGAAGAAAAAGGAGGTCTCCAGATTGCATCTGTTGGTAACAGGATAATAGAGAATTGGAAGGACTGTCAAAAGGAAAAGGATTCTTGTGTGGCCTGTAGAAGAACTCCTTTTTCTATTAGCCACTCTCTGCTTGGTGCGGAGTACCAATCAATACTTCTATGTCACTAAAAAGAGAATTTATATTTCTGAATCCATCAAAGTCACAGTGAAGGTATTTCATCAGTCTAACCTATGGTAGTTCCTGAGTGATAATTAAGGAGGAAGGGAAAAGGGAAAGAAAGAAGCATTCGTTGCCAATCACCCCTGGGTCCAATGGGCTTATGCCAAATAGTTGTCTCTCAACATTACAGACTAGTGAGTCCTTTTCACTTCAGTCCCTCATTCTCATAAAACAGACCTATTTTTTTTTCTTGCACGGTAGCCTGTATGGTTTACCTTGTACATAAAAATGTTGCTCAACTTTTTTTCTTTTCACACAATAGGATTTAAGCTCCGCAAGTGTAGGCATCCTTTTCTGTCATGTTTACTGGCTGCTGGGCATCTTGAGTGGTCTATGGTGTGTGGAGTGCTTGGAAGTTTTTGTTTTGTAATGAAGACTTCTTGAAAAACACCATTGCTATACAATTCATAGGGACTGCAAAATCAGTGTGGCAAATGGACTTATTCCAAACTAATCTATATGGTTATATTTCTAAAACATATATTATTAATCATAAACATTAATTTTGAGTGAATATAAACTTGAGTTATGGTATTTCATAGATGATGAAAATATTCTTTTCTCATTTTTCTCAAACAACAAGTAAATCAAAAGATGAATTATATTTTTTTATTTTTGTTGCTGTTAAATCTAAGGTTTTATGTATTTCTTCAAGAGTTGAATTCTGTCTCAATTTTTTGCTAAATCTAAGGCCTTTATGCATTTCTTCAGGAGTGGGATTCCATCTCCATTTCTGCTCATGATTGTTTGGCATGGATTGTTTCTCTGCCAACACGTGATGTAAGAGTGAGAACTTCTTGAAGCCCCATCTGAATCTCTTCATTAACTTTTCCCTGGGTTGGAGCTAATTGTTTGTATTTGAGTAAAGAGATAAAACCAAAAACGAAAGTGTGTCATGTATGTCAGTGGACAGAGAGTGACAATTTGGGAAGCCTTCTGATAGGAATTGTTTTTGTTTTCTTAAGGATTTAGAATGTTGCACCTATTTCCAGTGCAGACAGTTTTGTTATTATAATAATCAGTTTTATAACTTGTTTCCAGTAAACTTGTATTTACTTCTTATAATCTATTCTTATTTTCCCTTTCTGAGAAATGATATCAACCTAAGTTCTCTTTGAAAAATATTCATTGCAGGTATTAGAGAGAGAGGGATTGAAGTTGGAAATCTAGGTATAAAATATAATATGTAAATTAGATTTTATCCAAATATATTGCAATATGTGGGAACTACAGAAGGAGAGATGTAAGGGGAGATAATGGGGAACTAGAAAAATAGTCAGTGTAACGACAGCTTCAGAAAAGCTGCCCATCTTGTGGACCACAATGCGGGAGCTTGAGGAAAGCTCTGGATGCCTAGGTCAGTAGTTATAACATTCCACGTTTCGTGATTTCAATTTTTGCAAGTCTCCCAGCACCTCCCCTCAGCAGAAAAGTTGGCATTTGTAGCATGAAGGACCTCCCAGAAAATGTGGCATGCAGCTTTGAAGAAGTGATGGTGATTTCTAAAACTGCCCACTATCAGTCTAAAATTCTTTAACAGGGTTTGCTGCTCTTTTCAAACACATCCTTCTCTGGGTATTTCAGCTATCCTTGGCTCAATTCTGTGTACTCCCTAAATGGTGGTACTAAATTTTGTACTTTCCACTATTATTACTTTTCCTGTGCTACTGCCCTCTTCTCTAGGATGTGAATGTGCGTACTCCTTTCCCTGTTTAATTTCATATCCCTATAATCTGACATTTTGTAGATTATGGTTAGAAATGATTGATTACTTTTATTTATTTCATATATTTTGAAGCAAAATGCCTAGGAGATGTACGTTTTACTTACATTAAGGTTATAGTAATAGCTCATTTTGTAAAATGATTTCAATCTTTCTCAGATAGGGAAAAGTACTGGGACTCAGTTCAGCATGACGGGAATTTTCTTGGCTTACAGTTATGTGGACCAGGGATGTAGAGTTCTGGATGCACAATGACCAAAACTAGTCATCCTGAGATAGGAAGTCTTGATTTCATTGTTGCCCATCAGTATCAATGATGAGTAAAGACATGGGCACACACTGGAGCAAGCAAATTGCAAGCAAGCTTCATGAAGGGTACTTAAGGGAAATGAGAAAGGAAAAAAGTAATTGAGAGAAATTATCAAGAATTGAAGTGATTCCAAGAGAGGAAACCTTTAACCATGTCCCTAGGAGCACTCTATGGACTTAAAGAAGATACTGGACAAAAATGGAGGTGGTTGCTATTGAGATTGGTGAATTCTCTATATGTAGCACAGGCCAACCCAGTGGACGGATGATATGTTTCATGCATGTTCTCTGGCCCAGCTTGGGAGATAATCATTCATTCTTTACATTGCTTACCCTTTTGGGGGTTGCTAAAATCTTTCTTCTATCTCTAACTTCTGATGTGACAGCTGCTGATCTCAACTGTCTGCTAGCTGGTAGTCCTGACTGATGTTACTGTTGACAAACTTATAGGTGTGGTGGTCTCCTGTCTTGTCTACCTGATTTCATGTTGGCTGCTAATCAAACTATGTTCTCTTTATTCTTATGTATGTAGATTTTAGTTTTTGCTATGGCATTTTCCACTTGCAACTTACAGAAAACTATTTGCTATCACAATATCAACTAATCTAACAATAATTCTGTACTCTATTATATAAGGATGGAAATTTAATTGTGCCTATGCTTTAAACTCCATTTCTCAGAAAATAAAAGATAGCTGAGTCTTTAAGCATTTATGCAGAATTATACATTTACTGAAAGTCAATAGGTCATCCATTAGATAGTTCCCATATTTCCATGATTTCCATGACTTCTTTGTGTTATAATTAATACTTTTATATTGCAAAATCTATTAAAATATATGATAATATGTATTCTAATGCTCATGAATGTCTTGATGTTTTGTTTGAATAGGTCCCTCTCTATTGAAGCATTTTTTTATAGTGGGGTCTTTAAATTTTAGACTTATTTATACTCTAAACTTTAGAGCTTAAAGTCATCAGTTTAATTCTGAATTCTGTCATTGAGTTGGCTAATGTTTAAATCTCTTTGAGTCAGTGTGGGAGTATAAAAATAGTCCTCTCATCCCACTCTATTGGAAAATCCACCATAATATTGTCCAGGCACATTGCATTCCTAAGGCAAAATGTAGTATGTAAACCCAAAGTTTCATTATTTCTAAAAGTGAATTAAAAGTTCATAAAAGCATATGTATATTATGGAATCACTTTTCTCTGCATAAATAATTGAAATGACATTTTACATGAGACTCTCTGGGGTCCACTGACTAAGCCACTAACTCTTTGCTTAATGTTCACCCCCACAGGCACCTTAAGAGCAATACCTGTAATACACTGAAGCGATTTCATTACTTAGCTTTACATGTCACTTTGCTTTTAATTTTTCATTTATCATTTATGAAAAAATAGGTCATTAGTAAATAGAGGAAAAAAACCTTGGAGAATGATTTTGCCAAAATTGTGAGGAGTATGGAATTAATTGCTCATACTTTTATGTCTTACTAGAAACAAGAACAGCATAAGCTACAAGGACTTTTTTCATATTTAATGAATAACCACTTGCTTGAAAACCATTCTGTAAATGTATTCATTTGTAGAAGGCTGGAAAGAAGAGAAGGAAGAGCGGCAAAAATTGACAATTGAATGTCTAAGAACACCCTGCCTGATTACTTTATTATTTTCAGTATACTTCTTTAATTTTACTTGGAATATCCATCTATCATTTTTTCTATGGTTTATAATTTAATGGTCCCTCTTAGTCATCTCATAGTCTTCCATACTTCCTTAAGATGCTGAGGTCTATAGCCCCATCCATAATTAATGCTTCAAGCGAAAACATCACTGTTCCAATTCATCTTTGTGGATAAATCTCAAATATTGTAGACTCTAATAAAACTGTTTGATTCATGCTTAGCTCACTCAACAATGCTGCACCGGGAGACCGCTGCTTTAGAAACCACCATTACAGTCCTTAGTATTTTCTCAGTGCTTTCAGAGAAGGCTCATAAATCTTATTAGGTTTCATCAGGCTGTTTCCAATACTCAACAGCCTTCCAGAACTATGCCAAATTCTGTAGTTGAGTAGATCCATAGATACTAAATACACCTTCCATTTCATTCTGTTAGTAAGGCGTCTGCCACCAGTCTTATTACTTTTCTCTTCTAAATTATGAGAGACAATCTGTTTTACCCACCTCCTATCTTTAAACTTCCTGATCAAAAGTCATCTCGGTCCTCAGCATCTCAGTGCCATTCAAAAACACTTGTCCCTTAGAATACACCATAAAGCCATTCTGAAATAGATTTGTCTTTGGTTGATGAATTGAGGTGGACATACATCACCTTGAAACACCTCATCAATGTACAGGTTGTGATATTTTTCTGGGAAGGAATGAATAGACAAAATGCTTATTTATTGTAAATAGGGCACCTATGAAAGAAGAGATAATTGATTTTTTTGCTAAAGTCTAGTTTGGTGCACCAATGAGATTATGAGAGTTACCTATAAGAGGTTTATTTTTTTTTAAGGTTTACTTACAGAAACATGGATGACTTTTGGGCAACACCTCATTGAAAAGCCTACCACGCTATGAAAGAACTCATAAAAGTTTCATCTCAGGAACTCCTTGTCTATCATTCACTAGTTCTACTAAAAGGTTCTTCTACTCACCAATTGTCTACTGATGTATAATGCAAGCTGGGCCTGTGTGCCTCATATAAGCTTTCTGATTCCTGAGACTAACATGTCAGGGGTCTTTTGGGTCTCTTTCCTTCAGATCTAAGAGAGAATTCTTGAATTAACAGGAAGTAACTGCGCAATATTCTTCTTAAAAAAGACAAGATCTCCTGAGTAAATTGGGAGCATGGGGTCATTGGGGGGATGGTTGAAGGGGAGGGGAAAGGCAGGGAGGGGAGCAGATAAAAATGTAGAGCTCAATAAAAATTAATTTAAAAAATTCTCTGCAAAATATATAATGAATAAACTATTGACTGATTCCACATCTTCCTCTTTCTATTCTGACAAATGTTGTGTGGAGAGTTGTGATTCTCCAGATTGAGTTCAAGTTCATATTATTGCAGTCTCAATTTCAATTCTTCTCCCCAGTCTCTCCATTTGTCTTTAACTTGTGAGTTCAGGACAGGATCTGTTGAAAACTACTTTATCCCCATTAACACCCCATTTTTCACTCACTTGCAGCTGTCCCTTCAGTTTCCTAAAACCATTGACAACGGGGTGTTACTCTTCTTTTACGTCTTTAAATGTCCACATCTTTTCTAACTTTGATTACGTATTCTTTCTCAGAGGAAAAGCATCTATTTGTAATTCTAGAACTATTAGTGGTACAGGATGAATGCAGCAGTCTTTTATTAAATGCACTCCATGATTCCAATCATTTTTGTCCTGAATCCTGAGGAAAAGGAACTATCCCTCAAGCTTTTGATAGTGATTATTCTACCCCTTTATATCCCTGCCTCCTTTAGAAGGACTTTATTGTTCCTCATCTACCTTCACTTTATCTATTCAGTGGTACTGTTAGAATAACTGATTAACATACGTGAATAAGCCACGATTCTATTTGGGGTTAATAAATTTTTCCAACAAGAATGGAACTGACCAAAATGAAGATTAGTGAGGCATGTTGGATACAAGCATCTTTAGTCTGATCTCTCCTTATTGGATGAGTAGACCACACTCTGATTATTCACAATGCCCCCTAATATTTTCTTAACAAGCAGATCAAATCTATATCCTTTTAAGTTTTCAATACAGATATTATTTTTGTAACAATACCTAGAACATCTTCATGTTAAACTGATGTATATTAAGTAGATAATTTTTGTATAGTTTTCAAGTTGCCTTGTGTATGTTTAATCAATACAGTCAGATCAATTACATTCAGTACAGAAAAATTTGAAAAAGAAACCTGCATTGCTGATAGAAATGTTGGTCTCTAGATCCTTCTGTTCCTTCCTCCTGCATTAAACGCAATCGTTGGCACCTCAGCTTCTTCTAACTGCACCTAATGCCTGTAGCAGAAAATCTGGATTTATATGGGGTGCGCTTCATTTATTTGCATGCCTTCTTTTAAACTTTGAATCCTTCACCTTATTTATCTTGGTGAGGTTAAATGCTAGTGTTCTGATAAACTGTCCGTGTTGACCATTTTTTTGTTCATGTTCACTCATTATGTAAGTTCTTAGAGCTATCTTAACATAGGATCCCCAAGCTATAATATTTGTCTGTTATTTACTGGTAATTTCAGACAAAGAAGAAGGCTAATAACAGTAGCTTTCTTGAATATTTTACATTTATAGAAGACTTTGAAGTGTATCAATAGACAAACTGATGTTTCAATCTAGCTATTGGTATGCATGGATTTATCTCAGAGAACCAAGTAACTGTGACTTTATTCAAACAGATCATAGCAGTTTGTGCTTTTGGTGTAGAAAGAGAGTTAAACAAACATTATTAGTGGAATCTGTAACCTCTCAAAATGATAAAGAATATCTTTTCTTCATTTATGCTAGTTTAAGGAATTTCAAACAGAGCAAACAGAAATGTACATAAAAAAAATTCATGAAGAGTTTCAGTAGTACCAGGCTCCTCTTATATACAATCACCCTGTATACTAATTGATGTGCATCTTTGACACTACGTCATGTCTAATACATATGTGCTCATACATACACGATCGGGCACACATAGAAGCTTTTATTTACCATACATTAAGGGACCTTCTCCACTATTCTAAAAATATCTCCTGTAATTTTCTTTTCAAACTGATTTATTAATTTTACTCAAATTCTCCAACTGACATATAAATAAGCTATTAATAGGTTTAATCTTAAAATTTTTAAATGTGGCTCGTAATTTAGAAAAAAATTAGTATGAAATTTCACTTAACTTTTCAAGTGATTCTTTTTCTTTCTCTCTCTCGGTCTCTTTCTGTCTTGCTCTGTGAGTGTGTGTGTTCTAAAACTGTATTCACTCTTAAAATAGAACAGAAACACTTTGTTAATGTAATCATCAGACACACCTAAACTACCCATGAATTTGAATACAGATTGCTTCATAATATTGCCCAAGGAATTGTTTCTAATGGTAAAATGGAAGACACTGTTAATTTTAACAAAATTAACTTTGTGCTTTGGTGAGGGTTCTATGTTTATTTTTGCTCCAGGGTGATGCTAGTTGAAAAGAAGTGCCTCATTGGCAGTTAGAAAGAGGAGGTTGCAGGAGTCACCTCGCAGTACTATTGGATGAGCTTGGCCAGTGAGCTTGGCCAAGTGTCCAAAAAACATTAGATGTTGCCCATAGGCATGTTTTGAATCTCTACTTTTCTATTTTTAAAATATGTGTAAACAGAATTATGTTGATTATAAAAAACTCTTGATTGAAACATCTTAATTTTACTTCATATAAATTATTTTCAAGCCAAGTGCTTCACATTTATCTCATAAGAAAATAGCATTGATCCTTAAAATCATGTTTGTGCATACAAATTAAAGAAAATACAAATACAAGAAGCATACAAATACAAGAAGCATACAAATACAAGAAGCAGCAAGAGGGTGCTTCTCACTTAACACAAAGGTGTCTTCTGCCTTTCTTTATTATCATTGAATACAATTTTCTTAGAGTTAAAGTAAATCCAGGGTTGTGTCTCAGTAGTAATACTTTGGAGGTTCTATAGAAATTAATATTCCTCAAAATAAAATTAATAATTTCTAATAAAATAACTTATAAAAATTAATCCTAGATACATTATATAAAGTGAGCTACCAATTAAGAGGTCCATTTTTATTATTGTGAGAAGCCATGAAGTAACATGTGCAACCATTCCAAAAGTCTGAGCAAAAAGCTGGTGATCGAGCAATCATGCATCATTGCTGCATCCAGTTATTTGTTACTTTCAAGAACCTTTGTCTATGTAATGAAAGAAGGGCAGAAGAAATAACTTTTCAACTTTTCAATTGTTTTGATGACAATTCATTGCAAAACAAAACGAAACAAAACAAAAACATTGCTTGGCTGAAAAAAATAAACAAAAAGTGCTGTTTTGTTGCTGTGATGACATTACTGTGCATAACAGACTTAATGTGTTAAATTTGTTTGACAAGTTCCGTATTAGAGAGCATAATTCTTATCAGACAGAAGATCTATTCTTTATTTCACCATAATTACAGTGAAAACATTATTTATAAATCAAACCAAAATCATTATTTTCTTTTTGAGAAGAAACCGATATTTGTAGCTTTCTAAGGTCATGGAAAATACCATGTGTAAAATCTGCCTGCTTACTCACTCTAGATGTACGAGGACATTCGAGAAATATAAAATGTAGCTTTTCGCTTCATTTCCTCCACCAAACTTCATTTCCAACCATCAACAGTGGTGAAATTACAGGCCTTCAACAGAACATATGGAACAAAATCATTCTATCAGAATGAGGATATAACATCAACCCCACGCCCCAACCTCACGCAAAAGAAAACAAAATCAAAGAGGTTTTTATAGCTACGAAGACAATCCACAGGAGGTAAATTTCCCTGATAGCGACATCCCACTGCAAAGTGTACACTAACACAGCATTTCAATTACCAGAGAGCTGAACAGGATTCATAATTCTCAAACTTTTTTCCAGTTCTCTGAATATGTAGAAAATTACTTGAAGAAATACCTATAAAAATAATATTGCTAAAGTCAGCAGTGAATGTCCAAATAACTTAAGCTTACTGAGACTTCACTAATACATTTTATTTGTGTACTCTGTATTGAAGATATTACAAGTACCTGATGTTGCTGTTCTTGGCTGTGGGCCTGAAGGTACCTGAAAGGCCCCGTGGGGAGTTAGAGACCTTTTTCATTGTATATTTGCAGAGTTTTCTGGCTTGAGGAGATAGTTGTTTTCAGCTTATTCTCTTCTCTTGAAAATGCCCAAGGCTTTTGCTAAATGTGAATGACCTCATTTCTGATTGCTGTGTTCCAGGCTGGTGTGTGTGTACTGTTGTTATTTCCCCAAAGTCCACAGCTACTCCATATTGTTTCAAACTGTGTTTGGGGATTCTCTGAGATTTTCTTTAGAATGCTGTGCTTACAGTCATTGCAGGGCATTTTTTGAACAAAGTGCTTTCATGTGTTTATAGAATATAATAGAAAAAAATAAGAAAATCATTTCATTTGCTACACACACAAAATGGGAGCATTTGCTTAAAAGCGTCCCTGAAGAGTGTTGCTGGGTTTTGCATCAAGAAAAACACTCTAATTACAAAATAGCAAAACAATGATTTCAACATTAAAATAATAGCAAAGATTAATATGATTTGAGCAATCGTCTAAAGACCTAATATTATTTATGAAATACAAAAAATGCTGCAATGACAAAAAATACTGCGTCTAGAAGAGAGAGGAGGGAAGTTCTTCTTGTTAACACACTTAAATTTTGGAAATTAAATATAGTTCAGTTCAGAGGGAACAAAGTAAGCCTGAGAACAGATTTAAATTTAGAAGCTATATTGGGCTGAGGTACAATTCTGTAAGCTTTCATATTTTTTCATAAAAATAAATTGTGTATTCCAAATTTGTTGATCTTTTGGAAGTTATAACATATTTTGGGGTTTCATTTTAATACGATGATAGATGAAATTATCTTTACAGAATGTGTACCAGGCATAGAGAGACAACTCAGCTTTTAAGAGCATTTGCTGCTTTTGTACAGCACCTGGATGGAGTTCCCTGCCACTACATGGTGACTAACAACTATCTGTAACTCCAGTGCCAGGGGATATGAAGCCCTTTTCTGGCATCTGCAGGCACTGTATATATGTACACAGACATACACGCAGGCAACAGTCATATATATAAAATAAAAGCAAATCTTAAAATACATTTTGTCTATTCGCTTGCTGGGCGTTTATTTGTGTCACAGTGTATGTGTTTGTGTATGCATACATGCATGTGTGTGTTCATGTATACACACCCTTGTGTCCATGTGTAGAGGCCAGAGGAAGACATTAGGTGTTACTTGTCACCTAATTTCCTTGAAACATGGACTCTCATTGAATCCACACCTTATTGTTGTTACTAGTCTGGCTGTAACAGGGCTCCCAGAATCCATTTGTCTGTGTTTCCCTTAGGATAGGCTTCCATGTGTACACAGCCCCACCTAGATCCTGTTGGTGAGGGGGTTCAGACACAATTCTAGGACTGTGCTAAAGGTACTCTCCTGAAACACATCCCCAGCCACAATTTATCATATTTGAATACTATGACATCAAGTTATTGTGGAAAATATTCAGGAAATTAATATGCAAATGCTATACTGCAGTATTTAAGAACATTAAGTATATCCATGACATAATGCTTTTATTTTTGAAAACTGGGTTTAAAATATTGTATATATAGCATAATTAAGATAAGTGCAGAGGTGGTTTTAAAATCTACGCGCCTTCCATAGCAACACAACATTCAAAAATGCATGCCTTTTATCCTCTGTCTCTGAATATATGTTTAATTTTAAATTTTTCATAAACAAGATACATTAGCAATATGCATATCATGTCATGCTGATAGGTTGTGATCTCTGAGGAAAGGACAGAAATAAATGGCAATCAAGTAGGACCATACAACTACAGAGTAGATGAACTAGAATTAGAAAACATTTTTTTTATACACTATGTATGTGGGCATAACTGTGCAGGCATTTTTGTTTGTATGCAGACCAGAGTTTAACATATCACGGACTGGGTTCCAGATGGCTATGAACCACCATGTATGTGCTGGCAGTTGAATCCAGGTCTTCAAGAGTAGCCAGTGATTGATCTTAACCACTAAACTATCTTTCCAGCCCTTGTAGTTATTTTTCTGATCATCTGTTCCATATGGGGCACAGAACGGTGTTTTAATCATCTATATGGTACACTTATGAAAGTTCAGTCCAGACTCTAAATATCTCATATTTAACGATACATATCTTGCTGGGCAGTGGTGATGCACGCCTTTAATCCCAGCACTCGGGAGGCAGAGACAGGAGGATCTCTGTGACTTTGAGGCCAGCCTAGTTTACAAGAGCTAGCTCCAGGATGGTCTCCAAAGCTACAGGGAAACACTGACTCGAAAAACAAAAATAAATAAAGAAATAAATAAAGTTATATCTAGAAGTGTCATTCTCATTTTTATTCTCACCAATGACTAATATTTTAGGTAACAATATTCCAGGTAACTGACACTTTGAACAAGGTCAGTTGAATTAAAACCACAAACATAATATTAAGGTTTTTCTGAGTAGTTCTATTTAGAGACAGTTTCTTGCTAATATTATGAGCCAGTTTGCTATTAAAAGGGGTTTTTAAGCCATTTGTGTCTAATAAAGTTTATCTTGATAAGGAGAATAAAGAACATCTAATGAAAGTTGTGCATTTTGTTTTTGTAATTTAGTATGAAATGGAAAAGTTATGATGAAATTCATACTGAAAATTGAAAATTTTCCAATATTTAGAAATAATGGTGCACAAAGAGGCTAGGGCAATATGGAAGATGCTGAGAAAATTAAGGGGGGCATAATTAAATGCTATATGCAATTTTCATGTCACCATTCTATCAATTGCATATGAGAGAAATATGAACACTCTAAGTTATTATATGGCATACTTAAGCACATTACAAAATGGAATAATATAGTTATGTGTAAAGAAATGGTATTTATAGAGGCAATTTCTATCACAAAAAATGCTACTTTACTTAAACAATGTATCTGTCTTATTGTGATTCTTCTCTGGGTTGTGTTTGCTTCAACTTTCCTGATACTTGGGCTGGGAAAATGGTTGAGTATAAAGTGTCTGCTGTACAAGCATGGAGACCTGACTTAAGATCTCAAGCACCTCTGTAAAAAGTCATGCATGGAGCCTGGAGAGAAAGTGCAGCAGCTCAGAGAACTTGGTCTTGCCCAAATCTCAGGGTCAATTCCCCAGAAAATGGAAGGCATCCTGCTATTCTATAACGTAATCCAGTGTTTTCTGAAGGGGAGGAGAGAAGTGTGAGGCCCTGATGGATCATGTCTTGTAGAGATTATGTACTTTTCCCATTTAGCATTTTGATGAATATTGTTTAGGACCCACAGTTTACAACTGGGCTTTTCTCTTCTTTCAAAGTTTTAGAATTGAGAAAGAGTTAAGAGTCTCATATTGGCACTCAAAAATAATTCTCCACTACTTACTGGCAAAAGGAATCAACACTATAATTTCCTTTGGCTTTAGATTTAAATGAAGAGTTTTTCTTGTTATTACATAAGGGGAGTCAAGTACTCATGGCGGTTGATTAGAAAATGGTAACGTTTTGTTAGCCAGAGCCAAACATGAATGAAATAACCCCATTCAGGGGAGATAAATTGATATAAAATGAATGTGAGGTGTGAATGAAGACATTTTGAATGATGCGAAAACAAAATCTCAAGGCGAAAAAGAATACTTTTTTTTTTTTTAGGCAGTGTTAGGATAAAAACCTCATTAGTTGTATCGTAGTAACATCTCTATCCCCTCAGCTGCATGTGACCCCTGCCCTTTGCAACCTCCGGCCCAGAGCAAAACAAAATTTAAGAGACAAGAAATGAAAACCAAAGCAGAACAAGAAAGAAGAAAGAAAGAATGAAAAAGAATCTCTATGTATAGATGTTTGGCCTGTATGCGTGCCTGTGTGTGGGGGAGTCTGCAGGCAACAGAAGAGGATGTTCAAACATATACTACAAAAGAAGAAACTGACAATTTAAACAATATGATTAATTAGCAACATGAGAATGGTTGTATTACTGGGTCTTGAGGAAGGTTGTTTCCTAATTTTCTGAGAAATCTTCACACTGTCATCCGAAGGGGCTGTACCAGCTTGCAACCCCTCCAGCAGTGCAGGAGTGTTCCCTTTTCCCCACAACCTCTCCAGCATAAGTTGTCATCA
>LOEQ01002145.1:0-29666 GCA_001685075.1 Bramus lutescens | reverse complement strand
AATGAGGAGCAGAAGGAGGGAGAACATGAGCAAGGAAGTCAGGACTGCAAGGAGCGCACTCACCCACTGAGACGATGGCTCTTGATCATTGTTATAGCTGTAGTTAGTTTGAAAGGTCTCGCATAGACTCATGGTTTGACTCTAGATAATGATTTTATTTTGAAGGTTGTGGAGCTTTGAGTTGGTGGGACTGGTATGGCAGAGTAGGTCATTCTTTGAATGCCATTTTCTGGTTCCTGAGGCACTAAGCATCTTCCACCACATGTTTCTACAGTACAGCTCCCCCATGTCTTTCCTTTTGTAAAGACACGAGATCCTCTATTACCACAGGTCAGAATCAACTTTCCTCTCCTAAATGGCCTGTATTGGGCAATGAAATGCTAAGGTAACTCATACATACAGGTTAATGTTTTATAAAAGAATCTATTTAAGGAAACTATTCAAAAGCACAGATTGAAATTTGTACATTTATATGAGTGTATAAAGATAAAATGAAAACTAAAGTTCTGGTGCATTAAATTGCAATTATTGAAATAGCTATCACTTTTTGATTTATGAAAACTCAATTGAGTAATATTTTCGATCTTTGTGTTATAGGATTGCAATGATATTTTGGCAAAGAATAAATGAATCAGAAATACATGAGTTGACTACATCTTTGGGGAACATATGGAATAAAGTAATCGTTTAAAAATATGGCATACATTATTAGATAATGACTGAATATAAAGAAAAGAATTGCTTTAAGGTTGAACCCTGTCATGTTAATGAAGATAATTGTGGTTCATATAATCATTGTACCTGCTAATTCACAAATAAGCTTATCCCTGCAAGGGTGGAAACACAGTTCATAAGACTTATGATTGATTCTTAAATTACTCACAGCAATAAAGGCACACAGGGTTGATTTCATACATATTATAGGAACAATGAAATTCTTTTGTTTGGTGCTATTTTAGCTTAACTGAAATTACAGTGTTTCCTACCATGTTGGGTAGCTTCAAAATGACTTATAGATAAGTTAAGTATATTATAAATTAGTTTAAATCATGGAAATTTTAAAGTTCTGAGATACCAAATCACAAAATCCTTAACAACACTCTGAATAGTTGCACATTAAAAATCATTAATGGTGTTTTTAAGAACTGTGAGATTCTTTCTATATGGAAAATTCCATGATCCTCATTTTGAAAATTCGTAATAATAAACTAACTTAGAAAAAGTGAATGCATCTTAATAATAACAATCATGAATAACCTCGTTTTGCTAGCTACCAGTTAATTAGCTGCTATGTGATCTTAAATAATTGGGTATTTTAAGAGTATCATTAGAAAAAGACTCTTGCTAGTAATATCTTTAGGGACAACAGATATAAAAACTAAATATGAAAACTGGCTAATAATTAAAACTGTCATGAACAAGGTAAAGCAAATTAACAATCAAAAATCTACACAATACTTACTTCCTTAATGAACATTCAGACACAAACAGTTCCCAGAAATTAAAAGAAATACCAAATATCATGGATGATCCTATGTGGTAGAATGTTAAACAAACTTAATTTCTAGAAACCACTAATATATAATCAATTACAAAGAGCAGGGTTTTTTCTTTTTTATTCTTTTGGTAAAGTTACTACATTCTTAGTAGATACTCCACTTCCAAAATCACAGTACTGCAAACCCTTACTTTTGAAAATCTCCAAGTCAGAAGAATTTACTATGAGACCAGATTTGGAAATATTGTGGAAAGGAATAAGAAACAATTTCTTTGGGAGAAGTCAAAATACCATGATTATAAAAGTATTGTGGATTACTAAAGTTGAATCCCTAGGGGATGATGGTGTACCCTCTCGCTTGGACTGAAGACCTACTTAATTGTAAGATTACTTAAAATTTTAAAAGCATCTCTGGTAATAGCTAGGAGATTGATAATGAATTAGAAATCAAGACATGCAAACTGATTGACATACTACTCACAAAATGGACAATGCAATCAAAGTCATACTATACAGCCATACATCACAATACTGGATTGATCAGATCTATGTATTTCAGGAATAAAGCAGCAGAAAAAAATTTCTATACTTCTACAAAGAACAATGTATTTTAGGGTTGAGTCATTGACCAGTATAGTATTTTGCTAAATATTTTATATGTGCTCATTAATCTTTGCAAGGCAAGCTTATAATTAACTTCAACCTACCAATTTCAATAATAATCCTTCCCTCATATCTCCTAATAAATATCTCATGATTACTTTCATGTATCATATGTTACAGTAGAAATGCTAAACAAACCAAAAACTATTTCAACTACACACTTGTTTTTGTTAGTCTTCTGTTTGTAGAGTCTGTCATTAGCAACAAAAATAAGTTTAGTGAAATTTTATACTTTAAAAAAATGTATGTACAAGAATTCCAATACTGCTATTTCAAAGTTTTATCGAGATAGCTAGATAATCAAATAGTGACATTCAAAATGTTTTCCTCATGGTTGCTTTTAATTAAACCTAGAGTCTGATGATTGGCAAGTTAAATAACTCTAAAGAATTATTAAAAGGGAAATATAAGGAAGATAAAAATCCTAATTCCCATTGAGTTTTAAAGTTTCAGCAACCATATACATTAATGAAAATTCATTTTCTTTGGTATGTAAGATTGATTTTATGACATGTATTCTAAAAGGATAATTCCATAATGAAATGTTCTGTTGATCCAAGTTTCTACAATAAAAATTGGGAGGTACAAATATAGAATGTGATCAAAAGTGCTTTGGTTCCTACTATATTTTATATCTAAAAAACTATATTAATAGAACTGTCTATTTGTGCTGTCACAATAATAACACCCATTGCCCTAGATACTTATTTTCTTTGAATCGCTTGAGAAAAATCAAGGAATTAGGACATTTATACTAATTATATGTAATAATATTATGAATTTTCCATTTATTGTAAACCTATATAATCTATGATTAAACATAAGATACTAAAAGTAATTTCATATTTTAAAATACCATATTTAATTTATCTTTTCCTCTTAGGAAAGTATGAATGCATACACCCTGGGCAGTCATACAACCTTCAGTATGAGGATTCACAGACATCAGCACCGAACTTGTTTGTAGTAGGGTCATGGACCCAGACATGGCCCTTGGGAGCAGGCCATTCCTGGATGTCACTATGCCACCAATATCAGCCCATTCTTCACTTTACTGCCTTTTGCCTCTTCACATCTTATCTCTCTCCACATAACCTGAACCATTCTTCTTCTCTCTCTCCACTTTAGTTGACCATATAATTGCTCACAATCACAATATTCAAACATCTTGCACCTCAAGGATCGTGTTTTTTTCTCTCTTCCCTGAGGAGGCAGCCCCAGTTGGGCAACTAGTTATCCTTCACCCACTCAATCCTAATGTCCTTATGGCACAGAGGAGGGCATACATACATCACACAAACATATATATTCCTTTACACATAAATACACTCTGCAAAATATAGCTTGTATGTCTGTTTGCAGGGATGATTCTTTGCTATTGAATAATGTATTGGTGTGCTCACCCCTGAAAAAGGCTATCTGTTCCACTCCCAGCATTCCATTGTTTATGTAGTTCTTTGTGTGAGGCTAACATAGTAAAAAGGATGGGGAAAACGTCCACAAGGTCGCAGTGGTTTTATTTTATGTTATTTTTTAAAGAAGATAAATGAAAGTGGGTTAGTAGGGAAGTGGAGGTATGTCTTGGAGTACTGATGAGTTCAATATGTCCAAAATATATTGAATGAAATTCTAAAAGGTTTATTAAAAGTATCATTTAAAAATTTTAGAAATTTATTTTGAGGAAATAACAACTCAAACTTGATCATAACCCCACCATCCAGAAATAACTTCAGTATTACTATTTAATAAATGGCCTTCATTTAAAACCCAAATTTGATGGAGAAAATCCATATTGTAATGATATGACACATTTTACAATCTGTGTCTTATAATGAGCAGAGTACTTGCACATAGTTTTTAAGTGTTCTTGTAAATGCTGCATTTCTTTTGCTGTGGTGTGACTATGAATTGTTGCCATAGATGTATGCATTTGAATACCGAGTTCTCAGCTATTTGTCAATATTGTAAAACCTTTAGAGAGAAAGGGAACCTGGAGGAAGGGGTTCTTTGAAGGCAGGCCTTGGAGATATATAGCTCCATTTCTTGTCTCTTCTCTGCTTTTTTTTCTCCAGAAATGTAATGAAGTTAGTAATATAAATTGTGAGTGAAGCGGCTCATTCGGCACCGGAAGCTGCAGCACCGTTCCCAATGAATTGCCTGCCCAACCATGATGGACTATACGTTCAAGTCATGAGCCAAAATAAAGCTTTCATCCCTTAGTTGCTTCCTGGCAGATATTTGGTTGAATGAATGAAACAAATTACTAATACAGTCAGTTTAATCCAGAGTGGCCAAAAACAAACATGTGAAATTCATACTGGAAAGAGGTCACTGTTGTACAGAGTTGACTGAGAACACATTGGAAGTCCAACTAATCAAGCTGGGACTCGCACACATCAGTCTGTGTACTGTGACGATGTGGGCTCATATCAACATTCAGAAACCTTATTCTCTTGTGGTCTATGTATGTCCCTCTTACCTTTGTACTCCTTTTTTATAGGAAGCATCATTTGCACATGCTGCTTGCCTTTTTCTATTCATATTTGTTGTTCTTCAGAGCTGATTATGCAAAAGAAAGGATAAATAAGCTTGTGCTCTTTTTAAATTTTTTATGCAGATCTCAAGGTTTAGCCACCTCCTAAAGGGTACATCTATCAATGCTATTGGTTTAGAAATTAAGCTTTATTGTGAATAAAGAAAAATTAGAAATGGTCCTGAGGCCAATTGCCCAATTATTTTGTTCTAAAATAAAGTCTCTGATCAAAACAAGTGTTGAATGTAGTATCCCAATGATGAATAAGGTATTTAGAAACTATATTGATGGATGTGGTGGCAATGCAGCTACATATTAGGTACAAGTGTCTAATTTTCTGAGGAAAAATTGCTGCTCCTGCCATGTTGGAAGAATTCCAATGTGATCAATCTTAATTTGCTGTCTTTCCCTCCAGGGAATGGTGCCATATCAAAGAAGTAACACTCATTCCTGTTGTTGACATATTGGATATGCAGTAGTAATAATGGCCAAATAAGTCTGGGTAAGACAAGATTGTGTAATCATCTTATACCAACAGCATTTGATATATTTTTCATGTGCTAATTTAGTGAGAACCAGGTCAGTTGGTGAAGGAGGCAGATTAACTAGCATGGAAAAGATCAATTTTTTCCATCTGACCACAGAAAGCTTGAAATGCAGAAGACACACTTTAATTATCAATCTAAAGGCCATTAAAGATTCCTGCATTTAATTCTTATACTGAGCTCCAGCTATATCCCTTGTATTCTATCTGGTATTGCTATTTTTCAAAGATGGTGACAATTAGTAGAGACATTAACTACCATCTATATAGCAACATAGCATCAAAACTCTAGTCACATATTCTCTCAGGTAAAGCAGGCATAAAGATATATCACTTAGCATCCGTTACTCATTTCCATGGGGACTATAACCTTTCTTATCAGCATTCAAGAACATATCATTGAGGAACTATGTGAGCAATCAGTGTTGTTTTAGTGTGGGGCAGCATTTAATGCAGAGAAGTCATGTGTAGAGGAATCTAACCAAATTGGGGGGGGGGAATCTTTGCCAGCTATGTGCCTAATGAATAAGAAAACTGAGAATACATACAGTATTGGAAAAAAATGTAAATTAAAAAACAAAAACAAATGACCCATTTTAAAAGATAGGCTCAGATCTCATCAGACTTAGTACACAAAAGTAGAAAAGATTGCCTAAGAAATACCTCAAAAATGTTGATTTTCCTAGCAGTCAAAACAGCTTCTAGGTCTCATTTTACCACAGCTAGAAAGGGAAAGATGGACAAACCAACAAACAACAAATGCTGAAGGGGATGTGAGAAAAAGGAAACCTTATTCACTGTTGATTGGATTGCAAACAACTCTTGTCACTCTGGAAATCAGTGTGGAGAAATCTCCAAGAGCTAAAAATGAATCTCTCATTAATATGAACCAGCTATACCATTTCTTGGCATATGCCCAAAGAACTCAACATCCCTGGCCATGCACACTTACTCAGTCGTGTTCATAGCTTTGTGTTCACAATAGTTATGAAGGGGAAACAAGCTGATTGTACTTCAGTTGATGGCTGGATATCAAAATGTGGTATTATGAACTACGGATTACTATCCAGCTATAAAGAAAAATGAAATCTTGACATTTGTAAGTAAATGGCTGGAAATAGAACAGATCATTTTGAATGAGGTATCCTAGACCCAGAAAGATAAATGTCACATGCTGTCATCTGAGGCCGCTAAGTCCATGTCTTCATATGTGAGTATGTAAACTGAGTAACTGAGGGGAACAAGAAAGTAAAACAGATCAACAAATAATTTCTGAAGTTGTTCTGGTAAAGCCAAAGGCAAAGTGGATGATGTCTCAAAAACTGTAGGGAGGCCCAGAAGGACTATTTTCCATGAAAGCCACAGTAGTCACTGTCATTGACTAGATTCCACACAAGAATGTCGCCACCGGTGCTCCAGTATAGGCCACAGAAGCCAGCGTCTTCAAGCCTTTTGGAGCCCACACTGTGTGATCAACAGCGTTACAGCCAGGCAGAAAGCTATAGAACATTATGTTTCACCTTGTCAACTTTTACGTAGCTTTCAGTATGTCTCTCCTACGCTTTTATGCTTCTATTTGGAATGGGAAACCTTGATTTGCATCATGGCATGATTTTAGGCTGAATCTCAGGTAAGAGTTAAACTTAAATCTCAAGAGACATCTGGCTTGGAGGATGGCTGCAGGCTCATATAGTTCATTAAGGCCTGTGATGGAAAAAGGTCTTGGACATACTATCTCAAATAGCCCTGGCTGAGGATCCGTCTTCCGGGGTCAGGATAATCCGTTTCAATTATTGTACAGTCTTCTGAAGACATTTGTACAATTTTCTAGATATATCTAGCTGAATTTACCTTATGCTCAAGGCAAAAACATAGTCTAACATCTGCTATTTATGAATTCAAATTTTCCTATTTTCCAGCATTTTCACATGTTTAGAGAAAAATGAAAATCAGAAAGTCTGCTTGTGTATATGTTTAAAAACTTATTATTAACACTTATAAATATCCTTTAAGTAGAATTTGAGAGTACTCAGCGCTTGCTCAGCACCAAGAGGAAATGGGTTTCCTTCTCATCTTTCTTGTTAGGATGGTTGTTACTTTTTGCTGCTTCCATTGGCATGGAAATTGATACTATAATTTAGAATCAAACAAAGCTCTTGGGGAATCAAAAAATTATGGCTGGTAGGGGACTGCAGAAAAGATATCTCCAGTGATCTTCCTGTAATCATACTGTTTTAGATAATTCACTGCAGGACATCAGAAATCCACAGGCCACTTGTGCAAGTCTGTAAATTGCTGACAGGTTGCCATTTGAAAAAAATTGCTTTTATCTTTCCAAATCCATTTACAAATTCTTGGAAGAATATGATCATAACCTTCTAGGCAAGATGCTTACAACATTTATTCCTCTCTATATAATAGAGAGTTTACAATGGTATGAAATACACTGAAGATCAGGCCAGTCATGGTTAAACCACAACACAGTGCATTGTGTTTCTTATATATACAAATGATTAACTCTCTCAATATGTACAGATAGCGCTAGTCTTTTGACTAACTGTTACTGCATTTGTAACCTCTAAATCTAGAATGAGTTGTAATACTACTGAAAATGTCATAGGATGTGTCATTTTGATCTAACTTTAAAAGTGGAAAATTAAAAGTCTAAAAGAACCACACACTAAGCAATTGTTAAAATTAATCTTTACTTTATGAGTCATGTTGGTACATATAGATTCTATAACTTACTAGCAATGGGAACTTATGCTTTAACAATATAATTACATGGAATTTAGAATGTTTTATTTTAGGCATAGTGATTAATTTACTAGTTTCTATAAATTAGATATTAATTTTTACAGCAAGTATTTCTGAGTCAATGCTATGAATTCAATATATTTCTCATTAATTTACTCTAAGTTCTTCAAAGCTATACTTATAGATGAAACACTCCTCAGTCATAAAAATGAATTAACTATTATTGCATGCATCCTGAGTGAATATTAAAAAGCATTTTACTGAAAGAATCTAAGCACAAAGGAATTATGTCTAAGATTCTGTCCAAATTAAACTCAAGAAGAGTTGACTAAACTGTGGTTGAAAATAGACTAATGCCTCAAAAGAGAAATATAGACAGTTATGACTGAATTATGGATACAGAAATTTCTGTATTTTGAGAGAGGTATGTTCTGGTTGTCCTAGCAAAAACACATGAGTATAAATAACTGAGATTTAGGCAAACATTCTTACCTAAGAACACTTTTGTTGCATAACTTTTCCTTAGGTGGGGTACTAATTAATCTTTATTCTCCTCAGAAAACACTAGAAAAAGAACAACAAGAAAAAATTATTCTGCTGACATTCCGTTCAATGGACAAATGAGATCAT
Organism: Bramus lutescens; assembly: GCA_001685075.1. Taxonomy (NCBI): domain Eukaryota; kingdom Metazoa; phylum Chordata; class Mammalia; order Rodentia; family Cricetidae; genus Bramus; species Bramus lutescens. The sequence continues at coordinate 21,041 of LOEQ01002145.1, read as the reverse complement.
TGAATTTCCTTAAAGGAATAGATGTGAGGCATTGCATCCTGGTATATTGGTGACAAAAAGAGCCACAACGCCAGAAAGCCCCTCTGCCTGGTTGAGGACCTCATGATGTCTACACTATGGATTCCCTCCTTCATATGGCCATCCACATCCTATAGACTATAGCACATCCCAAGATCACATGTAGGAAATGACTGAAATCCAAAATTCCTATGTTTCCTTACATGGAGAGTATTAACAGCCCTGTTACTATGAACATGGATCTACTTAGAACTGTGTTAAATACTTACTTTGTTAACAAAAATCTGAGACCAGAAACAAGCATTTTGTCTTAGGGTCATACTCGTTTTAGTGTCTAAGAAGCTGAAAGGTTTTGCTTAGGAACTTGATGTTGAAAAAATATACAATTCCAATCAATGCAAGGAGTCGAACTCCATAGAGGAACAGGTGCCTTGCAGGGAGAAGTGCTGAGTGGGTTGTCTGCATTTTTTTTTTAGAGATTTGCAGAATATCTTAGAAGGCTGAATGTCTTTTTCAGGCTGCTCATTATGATGGGAGGACTACAGGTTGAATCCTTTTAGTGATAATGAAACATGCAATTAAAATAAAAACTGCATTGTAATGTCTGTAATTAAGAAAAATGGTTTATGGAGCAAAATGCTGTCTTTGAAAACTCTATTTTTAGATTTTTTTTGAACTTTAAATGTGAGAGCAAAGACAGAAAAACAATCATTTTAAACATTCCTTTGTTTTCAATTGACCATGGATGACAATTCTTTTTAAAGTACTTATTTCAAGGCACTCTGAACTTAATTGCTTCCTCCCAAGAAAGATTAAGCAGCTTTAGGTTGAGAGATGCATTTTGTAAAAGGAGGTTTACATTCTGTGGAACAACCTTGATGACAATGATTTAAGTGATGAACAACCTTAGAGGAAGAGGATTTAAATGATGACTCAGCAACTCTCTCTTGTGCAGTTTCTAAATCCCTGGTGCAGGCTGAGGGGCATAATGTGAGGTGCTTTCAAAACCTATGGACACCAGATTTCTACCGCCAGAAACTGATTTAATTGTTTTTGAGGTGTTGTGTATATTCTGAAGTTTTTCTCCCTACGTGCTTATATCTGAACTTTGCCCTTTACAGTCATTGTGGTTGCGTTTCTCTGTAGGATCTGTAAATTTTAGGTTCTTCCTGTTCCCTAACAGTGGAAGGAATCTGTCTCAGGCTTGTTGAACTAGATGGGGTTCAATTGTCAACATGGCAGTATTTTCTCCTGGTGACCTCACTTAAACCTGACACAGGGAGAATACCTTTTGTATATGGTATCAGTCAATGGGAACTTGTGGCGTGTAAGCTGTAGAAATGACATTAAGCCATGTTACCAGTAAGACACTCAGAACTTCTTTATTGGGTACAGACATGAGTTAATACTGATTAAAACAACAACAACAGAACCAACATAATACAAAAGAAAACAGAGAAACAGTGGACAAGATGCCGCACAAACAGAAGCAAGCAGCAGAGTTTTATTTCATTATTTGGAGGATTGGAGTGGAGAAAGTTTGGGGAAGATAGGATAGAGGTAGGGGTAGTGGAACTGGTATGAGGATTAAAGTTTTTCAGTTGCCTATTTTTCATGAGCATGCTTTCAAAAACTGGTTTGCTTTTGTATACAGCATTCTGGTCTTGTAGTTGATAGACTTGTGGTCAGTGATTTCACCTTGAGATGTTGAATTTCTCCTGTTGCTTGTGGTGGTACCCCATGAGATTTCTCCCATCTTCTTCCCTTAACAAGTCTGTGCTCTTGTTCAGGTCTTGTTTAGGCAGCTTTAATCGTTGAGGGATCACGTATGAAGTTTCTCTGCCATCTCTAGGATACAAGGTCTCACCAGTTTTCCTAGTCTGGCTCTTACATTACTTGTGCCTCTATTCTGTGATGTTCCCCCAAGCTTTAGGTACAGGAGCTGTGTTGTAGATGTATCCCTTGGGGTCCGGCAATCCATGTTCACTTGTTCTCTGTATTCTTGCTAGTTGTGGATTTGCAATTTACCTAAAGATTTAGAAACATCAAAAAGGGCAACAGTAAGTAAAAGCAGAGATAGTAGCTTTTTATCCTATTGAAATTATCTATCAGATGCCCTTGTGTTCTCACTGAGTGCCAATGCATTTAGCGAAAGTGACCTTTTGGTTTCTGAAACGGTCCTGTATTTAATTGTTATTGTCCTCACCTCAGAGATGTCATCACAGGAAATGGGAAGCTACAATGCAATGTCCAGATGAGTAACCTCTGAAACATTGATGAAGTTAACTATGAATGATGAAACCCACATTTCTCTCTTGTATTCATCATTTAGGTAGCCCCACTGGTGTTCACTTGGCTTGGTCATGCAAGGTTCAAGCCTGTCAATGTCTGACTTTATGAGCTAAACTAGCTGACATCCGGTAAAATCATAATGAAAGCAAAGCTGTTAGTTAAACACAAGAATGGAAACAGGAGAATTTTTACTGTGTTTATGTTTTGTCTTTGTTGTTGTTGTTGTGATAGTCTCTGGGGTAGCCTATGCTTCTGATAGTCTCCCTTCTTTCTCTAGCATCTGGGAGAACTGTCTCAACCTTGTCATACTGTGCTTTTAACAGATGCTAGATCAAGGGCACAGATTTTTACAATCTGTCTTCTTGAGGTGGTCTCTCCCTGCCTAACAAAAGCTTTATAATTTAAGAGGTAGGATTATAGTTCAGTGATACAGCAACCTAATAACTTTATATGTTACATATTATCAAAACCCAAGACTCTCTATAAATTTTATTTCCTTAAAACAAATCCCTTACTTACTCTCCACATATTAGGTAGATAGGTGGCAGTACTTACCTGGGGAAGAATCTAAGTGTTACAGACTCAACCCTTTATACCCAGAATTCTTATTTCTCTTTTTAGTTGTCTCTTACAAGTCTCCTTCTTCCTGGTTCTTAACTTGCACCTAAGTCAAGGGGCCTGCTGTTAACGAGTACCCTAACCTAATTAGCTGGGATGCAGAGGAATACATTATGCAGATGTGTGGACATTAAAAGTTACAAGGCTTTAATTGAAAATGTGTTTTCCCTTCGATTTTATAGCTTTGTTTATTGTAATACTAATTCAGTAATTTAACATAAGTGTCTTGTTTTAATGTAAGGCATTATTGATACCAACTTTCATCTGTTCTCTGGCAGGGTTTGTTCTTCACTAATCTGAAAGTAGGGTGTGATATAGGAAAACAGATTCCATGCGAGTATACTGTGGAAAGAGCTCGATCTTTAGAGGACAAATAAAGGTCACATGAAATGCATTAAGGAGTTGGGAACATGGAAGATTCACTGTGATAAAGGTAGTTAGCTATTTTGACACATGCCAGAATTGTTAGAGTTGCCGGAGCCACAGCAGACAGATGTGGGTTCCGTGGTCTTTTCTGCTATGCTAACTAGGTTGATGTGGTGATTTCAATGAGAATCACTTCCCCATGACCTCATATGGTTGATGATTTGGTCCACAGTTGCTAGAACATTAGGGAAGTATTAGGAGGTATGGCATTGATGGAGGATATGTGTCACTTGTGATTTCAAAAGCCTACACCACCCCTGGTTCCTAGTGTCTGCCTCAGCTTTTGAATCAAGTTATGAAGTCTCAACCACTGTCCCAGCACCATATCTGCCTCCCTGCTCTCCAGCTTCCTGCCCTGATGGCAATAGCTCATATAACTAAAAATATAGTCTATGATTCTGTCAATTTAATTGCACATACCAAATATTTAAAAATGAATAGAACTAAGGCAAATGTTTATTGTATCAACATGGATAATAAAAGATAAGATTTGAAAGAAGACCATTGCATAATAAATGTGCACACATTGATTAAAATCTGTGAGTTTAAAGAATAAACTGCTATAGTGAGTATAAAAACAGCAAAGTCCAAATGTACTGAATAAAAAAGCAAACCAAAATTGACTACTTCTAGTAAATTCTACTTAGGAAAGCAATTCAAAGCATGGACTAAATGTCAGTAAATATGTTGGTTGGCAGCATGAGTTCTAATAGATCTGAAGAATAAAAGTCAATAGTCAGACATAAGGGGAAAATGCTGAGAGATCGGAGAGATCAAGGAACGGAAACATGGGCCATATTACCACTCCACTTCCCAGCCAAAAAGAGACCTAATTCCTGTTTTCTCCTACCTTACTACTTTCTCTTTTGCTGCCCAGCCATATCGCTTCTGTCTGTACAGATATCCAGACCTCTATGATTAGCTTGTGGCTAGCACTGCCCTCTGATCTTCAGGCAAGTTTTATTTGTACAAACAAGATATCACCATATTTCCTTTTTTCATCTCAAAATTAAAAAGGAAGGTTATAAATAATATAAGAAAAATTATATACAATAAGTACAATAGCTATATATTATATGCACAGACACACATCAACAATGTGCAGTCCATTGCCATTGACAACTGACAAATTCAGAGAAGTTACTGTATATCTGTCCTATCTTGGTGAGTCCAAAAGTTGTTCCTATTCATTTTCTATTTTAACTTGCATTAATAAAACTATCTTTTTATGTCTCTCTACCTTATTCACTCTATATTTCTTTAGTGGATTTCTTTTCTGAATCTGGCAACAAGAAAACTATAAAGTCTCAGAAATCCAAGAAGGGAATAATAATATCTGAGTAAGCAGAATAGGTAAGCAAGCGACTTCCAAAAATATGAGGAATGACAGGCAGCAGCCTGGACATTCACTCAAGATTCTTCTGCAATGTTGGGGCATCCATCTTCAGGCTATAGGCCTAACACATCTGACAGACTTCTCTGTGAAGCAGGGTTTTCTGAAGGGCTGTTGTACTTTGTCTTGGCAACATTTAGCAGTCTGTTTTTTTTTTTTTTGTGTGTGTGTGTCCTGCTAGTATGATTTGAACAGCATACTGTCAGCAGATGAAGCAAGAGCACTTTCTTGCCTAGTGGTTAACTTTTGTCACAAAGAAAGTAAACTCCATGTGGAGTCTCCTTAATGCCCATCATCTTTGTAGTAGACTGGTGCTGCCAGGAGCAGATATTTGTCATTGTTATAAAAAAAGGAAAAAGAACTTACATTATTAAACCATCCTAAACGTCATATTCTGTAGGTCTCTGAAGTGTTTATAGACTCCCACTCTATCTAACATATTTCTCTGTTTGATCTTGAAAACATATCTAATATGACTATAAGTTCAATTGTAATAAATGACTAATTGCTAGCATGCATTTTCTTATTATCCTAAATAGTTGACAATAATAAATTTCAAGGGCTAGAAAATTGAATTACATTGTTAAATGACTTTCAGAGGTACCATACCTTGAACAAGATTAGAAATGTATGTACAGTATATTCTCATAACAATAATTCCAACTTTGTATCTATATACAAAATTCCAAGCCAATGTAAAATATTTAAAATTTAGTTAAATATTTTAAAATAGTAGTTGCTTTTTTGATTTAAAAGGTAGATTTAATAATGTACTTTTAACCCTATTTCTGTATGCCCCCTTATTTCTTTTCAGAGTAGATTCAATAATCTACCTTAATATACTGCCATATCTGCATCCCCCCTTGTTAATATTTCTTCTACTCAGTGTTAGCTTCTATCTTTCTTCACAACAACTGGTTGAAGGACAGCTTACCTTTTCCCATTTTCTCTCTGAAATCATTCATGAGAACTGCCCTGTCATTATTACCAGGATATTGTGTTAATCACCCATTTACATTGTCAAATACACAGCTTCTGTCACTGTAATCAACTTTTTACCAACTATATTTTTAATTTTCAGTTTCAGTTCATACAGATGACCATCCCTTCCTTCTCAAAATTCTTCTACTTATTGCTTTCTAAGATGCCATGATTTATTGTTTAATAAACCTTCTTTTTCTGTTTGTCTCTTTTTGTCATCTCAAGTATTAAATCACTCAAAGAGACTTTCTACTGCTTTCGTCTCATTTGATGATCATGGAGAAAGGTGTTTATCTGACATTTTGATTTCAAGTGGAGAGTGCCAGATCTTCAAGTAAGCATATTTCTGCTTTACATTTATTTGTATATTTACTATGAAAGATTATACTAAATAGAACTCTGAAAGCAACTTTGGTCTCTGAAACACACTCTCGGGTTAAACTATTTTTTATCACACTTTCTTCTACTTTATTAAAAGGGATTATAATTTCTCATCTTGGATAGGACAACAGTATTTTAAAATTTGCCCTCCCAAGCTCTCTTTTTTTTGTGTGCGCAGCAACAATTATCTTCATAAGTTGGGCAGGAAAACCTAAACAGCTCATAATAAGCACCTCTAAGTTTTTAATGAATGGAATATGAGCATATCTTAGCATTGGTTAATCTCCCCAAAATTAGTTCAAAACCAGCCAATTATATTATAAAAAATTAAAAAGAAATTCTCAGTTCTCAGGCTTTGTGTCTTCTATTTACTGGGAGAATTATGCCTGCTGTAATAAGGCTGTTTCTTTCAAACAGAAATACTTCTTCCTGGAGAGAGCAGAAAACCTCAAGTAACTCACTAGATTGCTAGATGGAATTTAGAAAATTCAGAGATTCTTATTGGCTGCTATATGTGTATTTATTTCCTCCAAGGGTTAAGCCATACACCTTGGAAGGAAACTTCATAATACACATAGAATATACAATGTGAACTGAAAAAGTAATTTAAGACTGCATTTACAGGGAGGTGAAACAATCTATTCCACAGGGAAGCTCCTTTAGAAAGGACACAAACAACACAGAAAAGCTTCAGGAAGTCCTTGAAGCCAACCTTCCCAAGAGAATAGAAATGATAAAGACTGCTGAAAGAAAGTTAGAGAAACTTGGAAGAAGTCGAGACAAGCTGAACAACCTAGAAGAAACAGTATCAGTTCATCTGTTCGAAAGAGGCCAGCCCTACCCAGCCTGGAAAATGACAGCTGATAATGTGATGACTTGTAGGCTGTATGCAGTGTGCTCCAGGTTTCCAGCTTTTGTGAGCTATCACCCACACTAGGGTATGCTTGGTGATGCAGCTGTCTTTGAGTTATTCCTGCTCTTGGAAGCTACTCCTCACTCAGTGCTCTGGGATGAATGAGAATGGCCTCCATAGGCTCATATGCTCGAATACTTGGTTTACAGTTAATGGAACTATTTGGGAAGGGTTAGGACATGTGGCATTGTTGGAGGACCTTTGTCTCTGGGAACAGTCTTTTGGTGTCATGTCATTTCCAGTGTGCTCTCCACCTCCTTCTCGTGGATCCAGATGTGAGCTCTCAGCAGCACTTCCAGCCATCTGTCACCGTGCCTTCCCTCCACCATCATAGACTCTAATTCTCTGGAGCCCTAAGCCCAACTAACACCTTTCTTTTGTAAGTTGCCCTTGTTGTAGATTCTTCTCAAAACAATAGAAAAGAAACTAAGAGAAACCGGTGCTTGAAATGAGTTATTGCTGTGACAGGTCTTCTTTTGGGCGGGGGATTGTTGGTTTTTTTTTATTTTTTCTTTGTTTTTAGGAATGTGGATGATTTGGGGACTTTGGACTAGCAAACTTGATCACTGTAGGTAGGCTTAACAGTCCATCCTGATAGGACCTTGGAAGCCTGTAGTGCTAAGGACATTGTGGAATACAAAGGGCCAGACAAAAAGATTTCAGTGGAGAACAATATTGGTGAAAGGGTTAGAGATAATTGTGATATTTTATAGACAAATATGACAGCCTTCTACCTTTGTCTTGAGAATTTGCCTGAGGATAAATTTAAAAGTAATAAATTAAGTTTTTAAAGGCTGAAGAGATTTCAGGACAATAACATTGACTCTATCACACTGTTATTAGCAATCATAGTTGTGGTGGTCTATACTACATTGAGCATATGGGAAAAATACAAGCTGTACAGTTTGAAGAGATAAAGAACACCAAAGATAATTATCATTTTGAAAGAGAGAACGAGACAAGGAGATCAAGGCAAGACCTTATCTGTATTGCTATGATGGCAAAGGTATCCTTTTGGTAAGACCACACCCAGCTAAGTTTCCAAATTGTGAAAGAAAAAGTCTAAGGATTTTCCACTACTAAAAATAAAAACAAAGGGCAGCTGCTGCAAATGTAACTTATGAGGCAGGGGTTGTAAACTCTTCCTCTGTAGCTAAGGAGATATGCTGAGGTCAGTCATTGTGTGACATGGCAGTGGCTTCATGAAGGGCCTGAGAGGCTATTGAATAAATCTGGTGTAAGAAAAATTAGTACTGTGTTGGAGGCCCCAAGATGTTAGAATGTCAAAGTCATGGAATAGCCAACAATGAGTTCTATACATAGAGAATGTAACAAACCCAAGAGAGGGAAACATGCTATAGGGAGCAAAGATGTGAAGGCAGAGACATCTAAGTCTTTTGATATTGTATGCCAAGCCAAAGGATTTGAAGTTTGCCCTGATGAGTTTCCAGTTTTCTTTGTTCAAATATTTTCTTAGTATGTCCCATTGCTTCCCTTTCTGAAGGGTAATGTAAATTCTGTGACATTATATGTTGGAACTATATAATTTGGTTTTTGATTTTATGGGGGATTACAGTTAAGAGATTGCCTTCAGTCTCAGGAGACACTTTAAATTTGGGATTTTTAGACCAGTGTTGATACTGTGAAAAGCAATGGGGGAGTTCTGAAGTTTGACTAAGTGAATTTTGCACTATGATATAGCTACAAGTTTATGAGATCCACATGCTGAATGTGCTGGTTTGAAGAATAGTCCCCATCAAGTCATATATTTGAAACCTTGATCCCCAACATGGTGGCACTCCATGGGGAAGGTTAGGGAGTGTGGCCTGCTTGGGGGAGGTGTCACTAGAGATGGGCTTTGAAGTGTCAAAAGCCCATGTTATTCTGAGGTAGGTCTTTTTGCCTCCTGTTTTAGGATCGAGATATGAGCTCTCAGCTGCTGACAGTCACTACGCCTTCTCTCCGCCATCATAGGCTCTACTCTTCGGGAAACATAAGCTGATTAAACTCTTTCTTTCTGAAGTTGTCTTCTTCGTGGTCTTTTTTTTATCACAGTAATAAAAAGAAACTTAGACACCCATATTCTTGTAAGCAACTCCAATAAAAATCAGTGACTCACAAAGTTAGACTTTGGTGATATAAACACTCCAGTAGGTCAAACACTTCCTTTCTGGGTGAGAAGATGTATGTTGCATCTCCCAAGGAAAAGTCTGACACAGAGCAGTTTCCTCCCTAGGATTCTGCAAGGTGTGGCAGCTGCTGAGAAGAGATTCTCTTCAGCCTGCAGAGCTGATTTCCATTTCAGCAAGGAGTGATAGTGATGTCACTATTCCTTATCAAAATTACAGTGCTCTGTAGAATTTTAGTACTTCATTTGCATGCAGTGTGGTGGATGATTTCAACAAGTTGCAGAGTCTTGCTAAGACAAATATTTTAGAAAAATGAAAAAAATTGTTTGCAGAAAGTTAGATAAATACAGATTAGGTTTTCATTTTCAGTCTTCATGATGAAAATTAAATATTAAAAGTTAAAAGCATTTCTAATATTCCTGAAGACTACAAGTGGACTAGGATGTATTTTTTGCATGTTATCTTTTACAAAGCCTGTGTGTACTCTAAAATATCTGTAGTATCTCTAAAGTATACAAAACATCTTTCTAAAATGTCAATAACTTTAAAAGTTGTTTACTTACTTATTTATTTTTAATCTTTCTTTTTATTTATTCTTTGTGTTTTTCAGATCACGCTTCTTGATCCCATTTACTTCCTGTCCCTTAGTATCCACCCTCTGCCCTTGCTACCTACCCTCCCCCCAAAATAAAATAAAATTTAAGAGAAAAATGGAGAAAAAAAGAAAAAATATCTCATCATGGAAGTTGTAGTGTGACCCAGTGAGTCACACAGCAAACCCTTTTATCCATGTGTCTTTAACCTGCAAGTGTTCACTGCAAAGAGTCCTTGGTCTGGTGCTAGGCTCCTGTTTTCTGCTACACTGTTGATGCCGGGTCCTCCCTGGGACTCCTCTGCAGTTTTGGGTCTGCAGAGCTGTCTTCTTCATGTACTCTAGTAGTTCAGAGATGAGTGTAGAAGTTGGGGTGGGTTAACTCATAATCCTAGTTCTGGGCCTGGGTAGTTGCAGGGATAGTCAGGCTGCCAGTGCTCCCCTGTCTTTACCACCAGGGTGCGCTCTTCAGCATCGCCCTGGCTAGTTCACCCCTTGCAGCAATAAGCAAAGGACAGAGCCTGTTCTCCTGCTGTTACTTCTCCCAAATCTACACCTGCAGGGCCAGCTCTTCTGTGCTGCCCAGGTAAGACACAGAGGTCACTCACCTGAATGCTGCAGCTGGTGAGGGGCAGGAACAACTCTTCTGCTCTTATGACTTCAGGGCCTACTCTCCCACCTACCTTAGGCATAGGGATGGAGGGAGAGCATCCCTCTCCCCTTGCCTATGCTTCTTTATGGCCGATGAGAAGTGGGACCAGATCTCCCATGCTCAAGATCTCAGGGCAGCTCACATATGCCCATCAACAGAGTCAGCTCCACTGTGTCTGTCTAGATGAGTCTAGGGCCAGCTTTTCCACGTGTTGCATCTGATAAAGGGAGGGTCAGCTCCTTCACCACCGGGAGGCACTTGAGGCAAGGGGGGAGGACATCTTTCCCTCACTCCCACCACTGTACCTCAGACAGGGAGGCAATACCAGTTATACCCCTCTCATGCCTTCAGGACTGGCTTACTCACATGCCTGTCTACGGGGTCAGTTCTACTGTGCTGCCCAAGTGAGGTGCAGGGCCCCCTCTCCAGAGTGCTGCAGCTGGTGAGAGGTTGCGTCAGGTCCCCCACCTACTGTGGGTGCCCAGGGTTGAAGTGAAGAGGTAAAAGTTATTTATGTTTTAAAAATTAATATCAAGTCATGAGTTATTGCTTTGATAGATCCGACCATGTATTTTGGGGGAGGATTATGGAATGGCTTTGGAACATTGGAGTAGAAAAATCACTCAGTGCTCAGAGCTTTCTGAGCTGTTGTGAGGACTTAGAAGTTAATGTTGATAGTAGTTCAGACTATCGTGGCCTGGCTTGTAAAGTTTCAGAGCAAAGTTTGACAGTCCATTAAATAACTTATCAAAGTCATTTGTGTGATGATTTCAATTAAGGATTACTACATGAAATTTGTTGATTTTTTGGGTCAATGAATGCTGGGCAGCTGATGCAGAAGAATCATGCTGTGAGTAATAGACCAGCATCATTGAGGGGGAAATCTTCTGGAAGTATTTCCTCAGTGTCGACATAAAGAAGCTTTGGTTGTGGGTGGTAGTCCGGCGTCGCATGCTGGAAGCTGAACTTGATAATGTGTTAGAGTCACCCAGCCCAAGTGTTAGTGGTTTTGAAGGCTTGAAGGGGATCACAGCAACTGGGCCTTGGCTGTTTATATCAGGGCTGGAGACTCTGAAGAGAGGCCAGGAGAAGCTATCAGTGAAGGTTCAGTCTCAGGTACGGTAGAGGTACAGGGACAAAAGGGTTCATAGAAAGAAACTGATGCTTGGAAGCACATAGCAGTCAGTGTTCCTTAACGAAATCAGGAGGTACTATTGATGGAGGTACAACATAGTTGTCATGGAGATCTACGTGTTTTGGAGATGTCAGCACAAAGGACTGGACACTTTGGACAGCAGCAGCTGTTCTGTGCCACCAGCCCACGGAGTGGAGCTAAATGAAACAAACACTTCCCTTTCTAAGGTGCTTTTTGTTCGTGGTGATTTATCACAGCAATAGAAACCTAAGACAGCTGCCTTTATACAGAGGTAGTTTTATGGTTTGTGTTATTTCCTTCCTACATGGTCACCTGTCTTTCAAGGTTTTCAGTGGTTCTTTTGAAACTGTTCAGGCTATAGGCATCTCAGCTTGCCAATCCTGTCTTTATTTAAGCTGTCACCAACTTCAATAAAACATTTTGCCTTCTAGACCATAAATTTGACTATCACTCTATAGCTGCTTCCACATAATGAAGCTGGTGTCAATGTACTCTTTCTTGAAGAAATTAAAAACATGACTGGACTCCTCATAATTTTCCTTGACTAGAAATTTAGTTTAGAACATGCCATGCTAGATACTGACAGGCTTCCTGTTGTTTATAATACAGTCAGTACAGTGAAACATATTATTAAACCTTATTAAAGTGTATTTGTCCACCTTCTACTTAAATTGTGATGAATATATTTCAGAGAGATCATAACACTTCCTCAGGAGAATGGTTTAATCAACAACAGAATAGGAAAGAATAGTTTATCACCAACTAATTGGGACTTTTTCTTGTCAATTGGAAAGAGAAACCAAATAAATCCAGATATCATTTTTCATTTTCTTTTTTGTAATTGATTATACATGATGCTTGTAGTCAACTTATTGGATAAACTAATGTCTTTAGACTCTCATAATGCCAATAACAACAATAATCTGTTTAGATATTTATTATGCACTCTAACTTTTACTAGGTTATATTATCACATGTAATAAATATAATCATGTTATACAATATTTAAGAGTTCAAATATTTAATGATTACTATGAAATAAAGTGAGAAGAAAAAAGTTAAACAGAGCTTTGTTTCCAACAGGGTAATTATATACTATCTAGAAGATTAGTATCCACACTAACAAAAATATTCAGTAATGCTGTATTTACTCAGTGCCAAAATATATTAATCTAGATATCAGAGCTATGAATGGTTTGAGATATTTTTTCTCATCTGGATAAAAAAAGGCTTGTATCATAATGACACTCTGAGAAAAAAGCGCGTCTCAATTACAAGTGAAATAATATTTAAATAATGAGTTTTCTGAGTCCAAAGTGATGGCTCAACAACTAAGATTGTGTATTACTCTTGCAGAGGACAAGACTTAAGTTCCTAGTCTCCCATTTGCGGCATCTCACAACCAACCACCTGTAACTCCAGCTTTAGAGACTCCGACATCATTTTCTGGGTTCTGTGGATACCTATACACTCATGACATAATTTTCACACACACACACACACACACACACACACAAAATAAATTTTAAAATCTTACAAAAGAATGAATTTTCGGCATATATAGTGACAAATTATCTACATTTGTCACTCTAGATTGAATACAAATGGGTCTTCTCTAAGTCACACTAATACAGAAAATACGATGAGTAAGACCACATTAAATTAACTATGACAATATACTTTTTGGACACTCCTGCCCCAAACACTCTGTACTGAAGTTAGACATAGAGAGAGTATCATCCATCAGGAAAATTATATTACTAAGAAAATAATTCCGATTTTACATAGAATCTTAGTTTATGGGATAATTTACAAGCATTGGAAATATATAAATATGAGCAATGGCATTGTAGCCCAAGTTTAGTTAAGAAAGAAATTAAAAAAGTAAATGCCTGAATTTTAATGTAAAGAATGGAAGGATAGAAAAAAGGCTACCCAAAAATATTTCTCTAAGTAACAGTCTTGTGAAGCAACAAAATTCTCTGTTAATTTAAGCAGAAGAGAGGTTTATTGTAAAACTATTAGGCAACTCATAGACTCATTGAAAAGCAGTAGAAGAGGCATGACAGCAGCTGAAATCATGCCCAGAGCATGGCCCAAGAGGTTTTTCATTACTCTTGCTAATGTCTCGATATAATAGCCTCTACCAAGCCAGTGCTCTTCAACTGTGAAGTTTGTGACCTCACCATGAACATAAAATTTCTGATTAAAGTGGGTCATAATAAAATGGGCTTAACTGATAATTATGTTTTAAATTAGAATTCAGTCTTTGCTTGGAATTCAAGTGGATGTCAGCTTAGTAGAATGTTTAATAAATATAACTCTCAGACTTCTTCTATCTAGACGACTTGAGAAATAAAATGTCAGATCTAAAAATTAATACATTTAGGAATACTATAAGAGCTTTGTCTTAAGAAAGATACATCGAGATCAGAAACTTTCATCAAATTGGCTTGGTTTTAGGCATAGGTAAATTTAGGTGGCTCAAATCTTCTCAGAAACTTTCTTTTCTGTGATGAGAGTAAGTCCTTTGTACTTTAATTTGCTCAGTACTTCCATCATGTGAAGGCTGCCTTTAACATTCAAGGGTTTTGTTGAGCTGTAATTTAGGATTAATTGTTTAAACATCAAAATCAGTGATGGGGTAAATTTTCCTCTTACTGTTAAATTCTTAGAGTTATAACTGAGAAACCTTGGTCCTGATTCACCTTGTTTGAATCTTACACAAAAGCAAATAAACTGATTTTGCTGTCACACTTAGACTATAGAATCATGTTTATTGCCAGAGATCTGGATTAATTCAAAAGAAACTGCACATGTACTAAACATGTAATTAGACAAGAAGAGGTGAATATGTCATGCAAAATAGATGTGTATGTATGATTCAGAACCACATGTGCCTAATCATGCAAACCTCTCAAGTCATCCTAATTATTGTTTGGTCAAGAAATTGAATATCAAGTTGCCTTTCACTAAAAATTTTAAAATCAGTAGATTTAACTTTTTCCATATATGACCATTGTTATAAATACAGCATGAATCCAGATCCTCTATCATTGAACTCTACTCCAATCTACCTTTGAAATGTCACTAAAGTCAATTCCTAGCAATGCATTGTTTTTCAACTAGGCTAATGGCAATACTACTTTGGACAAAGTTATTGGACTATAACTTGCATCTGTCACTATTTTCAAGTAGTTTCAGATAATAGATTCATTTTCTGTAATGTCAGATTTCCTATTTGAAAATTTCTATGTAAGATTAAATTTACTGTTTAATTCTCTGTGATCCAAGTAAATTTCATTTTAATTGTTTCTTTGGAGCATAATCTTGACTAAGAAATAACTATATAGCAAACATATGTCCTGGAATGCATTTAAAAGATACTTTTCAATTAAAACTGCTATTGTTATAAAAGTGTTCATCCTGAATATATTTTGGATTTTGACAAAGGATGTATAAGTATGCGTATCCTTCACCAATGTTGCTTCAAACTCAATTAAACATATTCATGAAAAATATAAATACATGTTTACACATTCAGCATCAGCATAAGTATGATGATGGAAGTACCCATAGTCTCTATAAAATTTTTCATGTTGGTATACATGTATTCTCTGTGCCCTCCTATTTCCAGATCACAGCTTTTCTAACTTTCTCACTCTCTCGGTTCATTTCATTTCTCAGAAATTTATAAAACATATGAGTCTTCTTACTCAATGTTATTTTGTGATTGACCAATATCACAGTATGTGCAAACAATTATCATTTCTTTCTAGGTAGCCTACCACCATTGAAATATACTTAAATCTATTTACAGGCTATAGGTGAATGGTGCCCATTTTCTGAGGCATGGATTTACATAAGGCCTAAAAAACATTAAAAGAGGCCTTTTATACCCATAAACATAGGAGCCAAGCACAGTTTCTTGGTAGCCACATTTTTTTTTTCTGGATGTGCTTGCAGTGAGCAGTGGCACTGCGGCTCTTTTTAGAAAGATATGGTAAAAACCTGAGCAGCTTCTTTAAAAAACAGCAGGTTCTTAGTTTACCAGAAAATAATGGCTCTGACTCTTTCAGGAGGCCTGGATATGGAGCATTTAAATAGGGTTTGTAGGCAGAGTGCTGGAAGTTGTTTAATGGCAACACAGACACACTGTCACCCAACCATGGATCTAGAGTGGAAAGAATGGTTCTCAGAGGCAGGGAACACACCTCTGCCATGTTGGACTGGGTGGAGACAAGAGGTAGTGCTGTGGAGTTGGTCCTAGCCACACCCATTTAGCATTAAAACAAAGGCACTTCTTATCAGAAAATAATTACAAAAACAAAGACAGATTCAGATAAAAAAAAAACCTCTAAATGGGTCATAGTATTGGATAAATGGACATGGGCTTGGGATAGAAAAGAAAAAGAATATGACAATTATAAAAGGATGTAAATGATTTTAAAAAGATAAAGCAAAGTCTTTAAAGGGATACAGTAAGGTAGTCATAGATTAAAGGAGTACAGAAAAATAAGCCACATAAAGATGGAAAACTCAAAGAG
This sequence comes from Bramus lutescens, assembly GCA_001685075.1. Classification (NCBI taxonomy): domain Eukaryota; kingdom Metazoa; phylum Chordata; class Mammalia; order Rodentia; family Cricetidae; genus Bramus; species Bramus lutescens. The sequence continues at coordinate 4,943 of LOEQ01002145.1, read as the reverse complement.
AGTCAGGATTAGGTATATTATTGTGTTTTCTGACTTTTTTTTAACTGTGAATGAGGACAGACGTTTCATTTTGCAGGCTACTAAGCTAAACCAACATAAATATTTTAAAGGCATCTCAACTTCAAAATTTAGGTATAAGGATATGTTGCTTTTGAAAAGAGGTTCTACTTTTGTTTCCACAGAGGATGAGATCCTATGAATTCTTTCCAGGCAAATGCGGTTTGATCAAACAAATCACCTGATCCAATGGCCAAGATCATCCAACATCTATAACTTCAGAATTACTGTACTAGTTGAAATGGACCTAACACACAGGATACTCCATGAAAGACCTTGTTAACAGTGCCCCCAATCATCAGGAAGTAGTCTAGAGAATAGTGTCCATATTCCCTAAATAAATGTTTATAAATATCTATTTATATTTAAAGGGGATATGCTATAGATATGAATACTTTGCATTGGCATGGATCTTGGTCTATTGATAAAAATTTTAGGCCAATTTTGTCATTTGTATATTTCTGCTCTTGATTAAGGTATTGTGTTTGTGCAGCTCATAAAAATGTAATATATAATTAAGAAATACAGGTTAATAGATAGCTATTTACTTATTTTTTATGCCTCTCCATATTTTATTTACTTAAAGAACTTTAAGCAGCTATTAGATAGCCTAATCTAACATAAGCAAAATAAAATCTTTTTTTTTAATTTTTTTATTAAAAATTCCCACCTCCTCCCCTCCTCCCATTTCCCNGTCTCCAATCCAGAGATCAGTCAGGGTTCCTTGCCCTGTGGGATAGATAGCCATTTATAATAGTCAAGCTTGTAGTGATGTACAGAGATAAATTTCAGATGGACAGTTATTCTTCAAACCTTTCAAAAGCTAACAGAATTCGACATTGAAAATGTTTTTAAAAAAACTAGGACATCTCATGAAAATGAGAAACATCTGGTCCTGGCTGCACTAATATACTTCAAGAGGATGATGGGAATCAACGGGGCTTCTTATGGAGTTTGAGAACCATTTGGGCAAGAAACTGCTCTTGCTTGGAATGCTTGATGTTCTGCTATATTAACTGGACATGCAGGACCCACAGAAACCTGACTGCTGAACTTGCCTGAAAGGTAAGATGGTTCTCCAGGATTCCTGCTTCAGAAAAGAGTCTAACAGATATTCCTCAGGACAGAGAAGAAAGTGAGTGACAAGCTGTCAATATAGGCAGAACTATCTTTGAAATTTACTGTTTTGTGGAAAATTCTGCCAGATACTATGGGCATGCAGGCTGAAGATGAATGCCCCAATATAAAGAAGAACTTTGGGTGACTGTCCGGGCAGTGAGATGTTTCTGTCAATTTTAGAGTTTAAAAGTTGTTTACAATGTATTTCCTGTTTACTTAGGTAATATATCCTTCTGGAGTCTTTGATGGAGTTGAAGAATAGATACTTACATTTTTCTTTAGTTTTACTAAAAGATAAAGTAGATATAAATATTGTAACTATAATTCTTGCTTGATAAGTGTTTTGTTGTATGTGGTTTTACTATGTTAATGTTAAAAATCTTCTTTTTTATTTGGACAGAACAGGGGAAATGGTGTGGGATGGTCTTCTGGACATGTGTTGCTTTTATTGGTTAATGAATAAAGAAACTACTTTGGACTGTGATAGGGAAGAATAAGGTAGGCATGAAAACTAAATTGAATGCTAAGAGAATGTAGGCAGAGTCAGTGAGATGCCATGTAGCAGCCAGAGGAGAAAGAGGCAAGCTACCAGCTTGAATCTTGTGGGTAGGCCACGGGTCTCATGGTAAAATATAAAATAATGGAAAGGGGATAATTTGAGATGTAAGAACTAGCCAATAAGAAGTTAGAGCTAATAGGCCAAGCAGTAATTTAATTCATAGATGTCCAATGTGTGGACAACTGCATCCACCTAAAATCTGAAAGAGCTTGGGAAATAATTCTAGACAAAAAAAAATAGAATAAAGCATGGTTATTGATTGCAACACTTTTTTGGGTGGGCTCTGCTTGCTAGAGACAAGTGCTCATTTAAGAGAGATTTTCTGACTCAGCTTTAGCTGCAAAACCTTGCAGCTTTTTAAAGAGGTCCTGCCAGGAAACACTTAAATGGTGTTGATAAAAAGATGACCACATGCTTTTTGGTAGTGGCAGTTACCTTGAAACATCATAGAGTTTTGGCAATAAACATGACTTTGGCCAGTACCTCCACCATGAGTCTGGAATCTCAGAAAGCTAAGTAATAGGTGAGATCCAGCCATCAAAGCCATGGCTTTAATTCTAGTCATATTGCTTAACAAATTAAAGACTCATGTGGTCAGAAAAAGAGAGACTTACAGTAAAATTGGATTCAAAGACAAAGCCTGTAGACGGTTTACAGTATGTTTAAAAATATATGTAGGCTTGGGAGAAATAAAAAGATAAAGTCCTTAAAATAAAAAAAAGAAAGAAAGTAGTTGGGTGTGGCGGCACACAATTTTAATCCCAACTCTTGGGAGGAAGTGGCAGAGGGATCTCTGTGAGTTCAAGGTATGGTGGTACACACCTTAAATCCCAACACAGACCAGACAGACCTCTGTGGGTTCAAGGACAACTTAGTCTACAGAGTGAATTCCAAGATAGCCAAAGAGGCACAGAAGAATCCTGTCTCAAAAAGCCAAAAAATAAATAAATAAAAGTAAAAATGAAAGAATAGAATTTAAAGTAAATCCACATAAAGATGGGAAATAAACAGAGAGTCTGGATACTGTGTATTATTATGTAGGCATTGAATTGCTTGACAGCCGAGGAAAGAGCAACAGCTGCTAAAAGACATTTGAATATAAATATTGCTGGATTAATAAAACATAAATATTTTGTAAATGTCTTGCCTTCAAAATTGAAGTCAAAAATATGTTACTTTGGAAAAGTATTTTGTTTCCACATAAAATGAGAGGCTATGGATTTATTCTAGGCTAAGAAAAATAAGGTTTGATCAAGGATGACTCCTGAGAAATCTCCAATAGGAGCGGATTACCCAGATGTCTGAGTTTAAATTGAGAGCAGCCTCCAGACTTCTGGCTGAGATAATCAAGCCTCACAGGATACTCTAGTCATGACTTGATCATAATTCTAAATGTTCTTTAGGTTCCCATAAGATTATCATTGCTCCAATCAGCAGGAACTAGCCTGGAAAACTGTGCCCACATTTCCAAAAAATGGACTATGGATATTTTCTTATGCTTAGAGTTCTAGTTATAGATAATGGTCAGGAGAAAAGCTAAACAAAGTACATTAGATTCAGAGTTCTTGTTCTCTTTTTTTTTAAAAAAGGGGGGAGTGCTGTGGGACAATGGTTTTACCCTGTAAACATTTGTTTCTCTACTTGTTTAATAAAATGCTGATTGGTTGGTAGCCAGGAAGTATAGGTGGGGTGACCAGGCAGAAAGTAGAAGATGAGAACAGGAGAATTCTGGGAAGAGGATTTTGCAGTTTGCAGTCATGATCCAGACACAGACCGCCTCACCAAAAAAGATACCAAGCCATGTTGATAACTCAGACAAGAATTATGTGCTAATGTAAGATATAAGAAATAGTTAATAAGAAGCCTAAGCTAATGGGCCAATCAGTTTATAACTAATGTAGGCCTCTGTGTGTTTCCTTGTGGCTAAACGTATGTGGGACCTGGTGGAACAGAAAACCTCAGTCAACAAATAAAGGTGTTTCTGTGTGGTTATTTTAGGTCTGGGCTACTGGGAAATGAACAAGGAGACTCAGCCTACAATAAGCTGATGAACATTTTAGATGTTTTCTGTTTTTCATAATTATATGTACATGTGTGATTGTAAATATATCCATTTTGTATTGATACATCTCTTAGTGCCTAAATAAATACCAGAGTTAGGAATGGAAGAATCAAATGATAGGTGTATGCTTAACACATTATAGCTATTTAATTGTTATATAAAATGTTTAAGATATTTTACATTTTCATCATTAATGTTTGATACTTCTAATCTTTCCACTTCCTTTGTTAGCTCTTTGGCATTGTCACTCTTGTTTAATTATGTATATTTGAACTTAAAAACCTAGTATTACATAGTTATATAGAAAAAGTAAAACCATCAGTATAACAATTTCAATTACTATATCTATTACATTGTAGCATTTCATTTTTACAGAAAAGAGTAGCTAAAATCTTCTTAACAAGAATCTCTGATACAACCTAATTTTATTAGCTGTAGTCTTCATCTTGTACTTTATATCTCTACATTTCCTTTTCATCCTGCATATCTGCCACATTATACCTTCACAGTTACATCTCCCCTTTGTTCCCCCCAGCAGTAAGCCCTGTTAGGTTTTCTCATTTACTGGAAATAAAAATGTATTACTCTTTTACATAAATAACCTAGTAGATGCAAATTTTTTATAATATAACATATTTACTTATATTTGCCTTTTTATGTTACTAGATTTATCCTAGGGATTTCTATCCTAAGACCTTGGTAGAAATGTAGCTCACAAAAGAGTGCTTGCTTAGACTGTGTATGATACTAGATTTAATCCTGAATAAGAAAAGAAGAAATTATGTAAACATTTATTTTTGTCCTAACATAGTTTCAAATGTAAGTTTATAATTATGTGTGTCTTTAGTATATTGTGCTTTCTCTGATTGTCCTTTGCAGTATGTTCACTTAAAATAAATACCCCCTTTCAGTTTTGATATCTTCTGCTTTGATTGTGTGTCATTTAGAAATTGGACAAGACTACTTGTTTAGTTATAGACATGTAATTCCATGGTTGGAGAATATACATTTTATTGATTGGATAATTTAAAATCTAATGATGTTTGGGTTATGGCCTTACATGCATTTTTTTTTCTTAGAAAGTGTTCCATGAGGATTGGGGTGAGTTCAAGGAGGTGGGAGTCCCTTTGTTTCAATAGCCTGCTG